>JAUELF010279454.1:0-10498 GCA_031471495.1 Clinocardium nuttallii | reverse complement strand
CATTCCGTCTCAGGGGGGTACATGTATATAGATTATTGATTTCTGAAACAGAAATTCAACAGGAGGCGAAAAGTGTCTGCCCGGGTAAGCCTGCGCGGCATGCTTAGGATGACCAGGGTCAATACTTTACGCAAAGTTCAAAATGTTGGTTTTATCGCGGGACGGCTAACCTGTTGAGCCATTTGAGCCACGTCACGAGAAAATCGATCTTCGCGAGAGGAGACACGGAAAGTTCCAGGTTAGCTTGCGCTTTTTCTCTGTCAGACCAAGATATTCACTGTTATCTATCCAGTCGTGTCGTACACTCATCAAAGGAACATTTAGAGAACGATTTTGACCAGGCAATTCGAGCGTGATTGCTATTACCTCCAAATCGTTAGTCGTGGCTCAATTGAATTGTTCGAAACTACATCTCTGAAGAGAAAACCCCTCTTTAGAAGAACTATTTCGTATTTCTCATTTCTAACAAAAACGCAAATGAGCAAATAGACAAAATACATGATATGTTTCGTGATGGAATGTAAAGCATTGTGGGACTGTAGGACAAGGAGAAATAGCTCTTCATAACCAATTCTTCAATTTCAAATAAAGGTTTTTTTTAAAGTTGCATGCATTCATATGCATTAAACAATGGGTTGATAAGAGGAGAAAGTATTTTAAAGCTCTGAAGAGCATCATCTCTCTAGAAAGGCTATATTTCTGTGTACATCCGTCAGATGTTGCAATGACTGTCTTTTTTTCGTCAAAAGTTAAATAAATGTACGACTCTTTCAACAGTTAACATAACATGCTGTTGTACGCCATAATACGTACACAGATTTTGTTCAGATCATCAATCCTTTCCCACCTGGAGGCACATTTGGACGCAGTAGCAAAGTGTTCAAAGTCGTCTGCTGCAAATTTGCGGTATGTGGGAAAAGGGTACCACTGTCTTCTGATGTAGATTGTATACAGTAATTGGACACTGTTGGAACAGGAGAACTTGCTGGCATGAGATGCAAACTCGCCACATGTTGTCTGTATCAGAGCAATGGTTCAACAAACACCTTTCTACAATTCCAGTTGAGATTACTCCCACAGTTGACGAAGGTCACTTTAAGCCAGACGTTAAGGACGTACAAGAAGCCCAGGATGCATTAATAGACGAAGAGTTACAGACGCCGCCCCCACACCATTTCCCGCCCTTTTACCGGGGTCATCGACGAGGTAATGATTAACATGTTCGAAGACACTACACGCTTTAACTTAAGACTAAACGACGTTAACATACTGTTAAGAGTTCACGTTGAGGAAATTGGAGTTGTACAATTTTCTCACAAACGGAATTTAATGCACCTTAAAATACAATGTTCGAAAGAGAAATTAACCGGTTTAAAAAACATACTTCTTTTTCTTTTAAAATGTTTTATTTATCAATTTTTCCAGATGTTGATATATATCCTCAATTTTTGAAACAGACACATTCACAGTTTCTAGGTATTCGTGTATTACAAATATACTTTACTAAGGCAATAGCATCCGTCTCACTGAACGTAGACACACTGTGCAATAGTTATTTTATAATTTCCGACTTGAAGGAACGCTTGAGCACATCTGCAGTAGTACACTTCGTAAACCGTTTTTTCAAAAGAAGTTATGGGGCATTATGAGCGCTCTCTCATTTTGCCACCATGCTTTTGTGTTTTCGACTACGACTATATATATACAGGTTCGTCTAAGTATTCACAGATCGCAGATGCAACATGATCTATATTTGCATCTTCAGAACAAACGTATTTTATGAATAAAAGTTGGGTTCCTAATTTCATTATATATCTGAATGTTACAGGTCATAGACACCCTCATGGACCGCCTCCATTGCATCCTCCGCCTCCGCATCTATTTGGGCCTCCGCCCCGCCATAGACAACCACCTTTTGGACCTCCCCCACATGGACCACCTCCACATTGGCCACCGCCCCCACACGGAACACATCCTAATTTCCCACCGCCCCCACATGGACCATCTCCCCATTGGCAACCGCCCAGACATGGACACCATCACATACCTCATTCAGGACGGGGTCGGTTTCATCATCCTCCGCCCTCATGACTTTCAGCCCGCTAGGAAATACATTTCACTTTGTGATGATGTGCCAGAGAAATTGCCATTTCCAGGAGTAGGCCGGAGCACGTGCTTGTGTATGTGTTTATTCACAGGACGTAAGCCTACACGCGAGACGATTTCAGTTATTAATTTCATTCGGTGTATATACATTTGCTATGATATAGTCAAATGATATTTATATTCTTTGTGGTATATTCTGTATTTCTTGAATAACCAATAATTGACGAATATATAACTGATTTATCTTTACGGGGAAAGACTGGTTAAACATAGAACTGTGAGCATATTGAATTACATTTGGAAACTTATTAGACAAGAAACTCGTTTGAGCAGTTTATGTGTATCAAACGATTTCAAAAGCCATCTGATGCATACCGAGTCTGTAAGTAAGTAAGTAAGTAAGTAAATATCTTATTATAGTGACATGTGTATAACAAAACAAACGTATAACAAAACATAATAATGGGAAAACACCCGGCCCCGTGGGCCCGCTATATGTCACTGTTAAAATATATTTACAAAGTGTGTACATTTCACTGTTCCACCTAATACACAGATACATACATACACAAAGTACACAACACTGAGTCATAGTACAAAGAAGACAAGAAACATACAGAGAATAAGATACACAATATCTGTAAATGGAAAGTTGTTGCAAGATACAGGTACATTATACATGTTGTTTCAAAGAATAGAGCCGTCTCGCGAGAAAACCAACATTATGGACTCTGCGTAAAATGTCGACCTTGATCAGCATTAGCATGCCGCGCAGGCTTATCCGGACAGGCACTTTTCTTTTCGACTCATGTGGATTTGCTGTTTCATGAATCATTACTCTATATCTCTACCCCCCTGAGGCGGAATGTGTCGGCCCGGATCAATGTGCGCGGACAGCGCAGCCTGATCTGGTCGACACATTACGCAGATGCCATAGTGTTGGTTTTCTCGCGGGACGGCTCATATATGTATTGTAACGCAGTATACACAGATGGCGTAGCACAATATCATGGGTTATTGTATCTGTATAGGAAACATACTCATGCAATAACCTTTTTATTGTATAATTTGATATTGGCTATTCAAACTTGTGTCTTTAAGTGTGTTTTAAACGCTTAACTATTAAAACAAATAGTAATTGATTTGAATCGTTTTGATAAATAAACATTAACGACCTATTGCACATTTATTATCCTTTCCGATGGTACCTTGTGTCGTGGAAAATAAAAAAATACAAACCGCCATTTTTGTTCCCCATTTGGTTTCGACTCGAAATTAAATAATTGATATAAACGTACATGTATATAGATCGTCAACGACTGTAATAAACAACAAGGCTTATAGGGTATGGCAAAATGTGCACAGTCTACAAATACCGATGTCATTGAATTACTTTGAATATATACTTTAATGGTTTTTTTGGTATGTCTATCGACTTCTCACTTCGTGTAATATAAAATGGGTATACCAAACTGTGTTAGCTGGTCTCACAACTCATCAAAGGTTGAATGGGGGCGCTCTATAAAGTTACTGTATGGAAATAGTTCCTTCTTTGGCAGCACGTGAACAAGATATGAGTGCAATATCACATTGCGTGGTAATATGAAAGCGTGCTATATCATCAGATACCGCTTCCTTTTTTTAAAGGAAAATAGAAGGACACATTTCAAAGTATACAATAAATACATGTATACATATTGTAGCATGATATAGATGCATAGTGTAACAAGATACAGTTTGCATTTTGTAAAACAAAAAACCTAGATTACATGATGTAACAAAATTCCTAGATACCGTTACATGTTGTAACAAAAAAAACCTAGATACCGTTATATGTTGTAAGAATACACCATAGATACAGCATTTGAAAATATACCGATACATAGTTTAGCACGATATAGATACATACTGTAGCACAACACAGACACATATTTTAAGAAGATGCAGATGAAGCATTAAGTTTAATCAAACGAAACATATTTCATTGTGTCTGAATATCACTTGTCTCCAGAACAAACGAATGCTCACTCTTTACGTAGACCGGCTTTCTTTGGCTGTCACAAACTCTATTAAATGGTTCAGCCTTGTGCTTTCTTTTACTGAAAAAGACAACGTTTGATTTCATTAATCCATTATATCTTATACAGGAGTATATAGACAGGTCTGCAGTGGACAGCCTTTGAAAACATTTTGATAAATATTACCCATGATTAGCAAATCTTCGTTTTGCTATAATGCTTTTAAACTTCATTAAAAAGTATACTATCATCGATATATATTTTCCATATTTTGCCTTCGTGTTGTTGTATATATGGTGCATGTGGGAAATGGACTAGTTATACGTATAATGAAGGTACATGTAAATAAATTGCAAAACGACAAGGCATTTTGGCCATGAATAATCATAATGTATAGGACTAGGCCATGTGTTAAACAAGCCAGGCAACACATGCGAACGAGAAATGGCCGCCGTTATATGTCAGGCATTGTTGAACATGGATGTCAGAGAGTGACTAACTGGGTTTCGTCTAGGAACCGTGCCTCGCCTGAAGGTTCTTTACCGTGAGAGCCGCGTGAGAGCCGCGTGCTGGAATCAGCTAGAATACGAATAGCAAATAAGTTTACCTAGATGTATGTTCCCTGTAGACATTTGAATGAACTTTTCTTATCATACACTTGACCGGCGTCTACCGATTTGGGTCAAAGTGCCACTCCGCTTTGACATCATTTAAAATTATATTCATATAAAACAAGTCGGACTACACTTCCTGAATTTGGTCAAAAGATGCATTTAAAAACGAAAACACATGTAGAAGATCTGTGAAGAGTCTTGTTTACTGAAGCACATACTCTTTACTTTACATAATTGAAAAGACTCAAAATGGCTAGACATATACATATGGAGGGAGGAAAGAAAGGAGAGTTAGTTCTTACGTCATGAGGTAGTAAAACACCACCAAAGTGATGGCTATACCAAGTGGTCCCAGAGTCGCTCCAATGACCCAAAGCTTGCTCTGACATGGGGCGTGACGTACTGAACTTGCGGTGTCTTCACATTCTGTAATAAACATTGAACTATGAATATTTTAAAGACGTATGATAAAATAAAAGCAATTGCTAGCTTGAAGCAATTAATATACATCATTATAAGACATGAATTCAAAATGGGTAAGTTTTGTTTAAATTTGTTTATTTTACAACGTTTGCAAAACAAGTTTTATTTGAGTTTATATTAATCACACTCGATGTCTGCTTGCTGAACCAGTACTCGCGCCGTTTTTGTAGATAAATCCCAAAAAAGCAGAACGAGGCTTGAAGGAATCTCGAAGAGGCTAACCGAGGCAACATTCTAACACAAATAATTGACAAGCGGCCATAAACTTTGAAAAAGAAGACTTTTAAAGATAAAACGCGAAACAGTCCCGTCACCGTGTTAAATGACAACACAGTTTGTAATATATAGTTCGAAACTATTTTGGCAGTTAATGTTGAAAAACATTTTATTTTAAGTCATGAAAATGTACAAAGTTTGGGTTACTGGGTATGTCTACCCAGTAAAAATGAAGAATAACGATCAATATTTAGATTATTACTCTAACCTTGTCCAATAGTTATGATTCTAATATTTCAAGACAACTTTTGAACATTTTTAAATTTTAACTATAATATCTTTTTTCTGGAGTTCAGCACCTTTAAAACCAAGTAACACGACTTAAGGACATGTTGAAGAGAGTCACACAACGGATATATTTTTCAAAAAGGTTTGAAGATCGGCTTCGTTTTTTTGGAGGAGAAGATTTTTAAAAATGTTACTGAAGCAATATGAGGGTACAACAGCCCAGACCCCTGGTGTTAATGTTTCTTTACCAATCAGCATGGCTTGCAGGAATGCATGAATCTCGTAGGAAGCCATTTGGTTCTAAAGATTTGGTTTTATTTAAAATCGATTGAAGCAAAACAGATCTGTCCCCTGATGACCACGTTTGTTTTATCAATCGACAGGCTTGAGGAAATGGACTCTTAATTATCGCGTCTACTTGTTAACAATACGGTGTGACACGAACTTGAAAGTATTAGGACTATATCTATAATCTTTTTTTCAGAAAGTATATATATAGTTTGGCTAAATATGTACCAACAATAATAACTCCATCTTTTCTTTTTGCGTCTGCAACCATATCCCTTTTCGGTTGACATGGCTAAATGTTAAACGCAGTTAAACGGAGGATCAGGCCAGACTTGAATAATTACACAGTCCATATATGACCAGACCACTTAGTCAGAATCGTCATGTAAGATAATGACGAACGCTGAAAATCCCGACCAGAATGCATGGAAAGTGGTTGTAAAGTTCAGACGATCAGTTTGCCCGTGGTGTGAAATGACTCAATACAAAATGCGCACCTGATATCAATTTAAGACTTCCATCCAGTCCATTACTACAAGCCATACATCCTAACCTGTGACCAGCGAGCACGCAGTCTCCGTTCATTACACAATATCCTTTCTGGAAAATACGAGGAAGAATTTTAATTTACATTCAACCCACATTTTCATATTGGAAGAACAATTTTGGTCCTTCTGTAGCAGACGACTTAAGTTACAGATAACGTATACATAGCAGACGACTTAAGGTACAGATAACGTATACATAGCAGACGACTTAAGGTACAGATAACGTATACATATGAGCCGTTCTACGAGATAACCAGTACTGTGGACATTGCGTAAAGTGCTGACCTGGATCAGCCTAAGCATGTCACGCAGGTTAAGCCGGACAAACACTTTTCCTCCCGTATGGAGTTCTTGTTTCAGAAATCATTACTCTATACTTCTATCCCCCTGATAAGGTATGTGACGGCCTTGATTACATCTGATCGATACATAATGTTGGTTTACTCGTGGAATACATTTCAACAAGAAAGCCGTTCTCGACATCGGTACATCCACCATTGAAGAATATGAGCAGGGTAACAGTTTGCAACATTTCCTCCAGAAGTCTTTAGATTAATTTAAAACTGGCAAGTTTTGAAAAACAATACGGAAATAGAGGAACATGATCATAAAGAGCACCTTGTCATGAATGTTTTAAACTTCGTTTTGTTATTCTTGAGATTCTCAACATGTTGCCTCAATGTTTTCAATAATTTCCACACTTTTACTTCGATGTTTTCAAAGTTTTCTGTTGCAGTTTTGTTGCATGTTAGAATAGATAAAACCAATTGTCTATAAATAAAGTTTAAGATATCATTTAGTTAACAAAAACATGTTTAAAGTTAAAGCTGTATTTAAGCCGACCACATTGAAACGACAATTATTAGCTTTAACACAATTTCACTTAAATGCTGCAGATATGCTGGCTCGTGTGAAGGATAGAGGCCCTTTGGGGTCCTCTTGTTTTAGAAAACAAGTTATTTTTATATACGCCAGCAACCAAGAAGGTAGTTTTTGGGATGAAGTTGAACATAATGTCGGTATGGGAAAATAATGTGCTCGTTATAAGCATTTTTTCCATTTCTCATAATATTTTCAAAAGTTGCATCCATTCCGAATATATGTTTTTAACAATAGAGATGTTTAATATGTAAAGAGCAACACTTCTCTGGAACGGCCATATGGCTTTGCCTTAATAAGATTTACACCGGAGAGGTTTCACTGTACCTGGAGTTCACAAGACAGTGAGTCGTTTGTCCTAGCACATGCTACACATCTGGAATCAAATATTACAATGGTGTCACTCTTACTAAACAAGACACCATTGTTACTAATGGATACGTAGTATCCCTCTGCAATGGCTTCACCGTCACCATATGTGGACGCTGATCGCTTTCGTCTGCTCGATGAGAGATCGCAATTCACTTCTACGATAGACCTTCTCTCTGCCTTCACTTTCCTGCTGCTTGATACGACCGTATTCTTGTCTTTGTCGATCTGAAACAACCGTTGATTAACCATTTAAATGAAAATTATAAATAACAGATTGGTCGAGGTATGCATTTCCTGAAAAGTGCATAGCCAATTGTAGAAGTATCACGATAAACATGTTAACTTGAGTAGCCAACTGTAAAGAGTCTATATGTTAATACGATAGTCCCTGCATAAACCTTTGTTTGTGTAGAAATGAGTGTACGTATTGAATATATGACATTGAGTTTAAATGAATGTGTATAAGATGCACTGGAACTAATGATTTGATTATGCTTACTTTTAGTAGTTTGACCTTGTTTGAAAGTGAAAATAGAGAATGCTAAACACCGGTTTGTCCGGGCCCTATTTTGTCCAAAATGACGGTAACCATTTTCGCCTGGTGAGTTCTTTCTTGCATAATGACCCCACATTTTTTTGGGATTGTTTTAAAGCTAAGAGATAACTCTTTTCAATGATTTATGGTGTTCTATATGAGAAGCGCTTAGAAAGTGTGACAATTGAGGACTGAAACTGGTCGATTTACATGGAACAAAGAAGGAATTTATTTAGTGTATTGTAACCTTGTTTTTAATACCAGGTGATCCACACAATATTGACTATTGAGTATGACCCCAGACCGTTAACAAAGTTTTCATTATATGGTAATAACACAAGAAATGTATTAAAACACACAGGTTTCTCTTCTGTGAAGATTGGTACCACTTTCGAGGAAACAGCAGGAATAATAAGTTACGTGCTCATCCATGATAACTATTTTAAGCCAACTTTTAATACGCGGCGCACCGTAATAATGTGTAAGTAAATTTGTTTGAAGCTATGCACAGACGCTTATCACAAAGCACACTCTTACAGAGACCGTTAGTTTATAAATTACCAAACGCTCGCCGCCAATTCAATATTATGTTAGCACAAGGTTGTCCTTACTTGCGTATGCTACATTGTAAATATAGTGTAATTACCTTAAAGTTCGTAAGGTTACACGAGAGGTTATCTGATAGAACAAAGTTACGTCCAAATACAGACGTCTTTAAACATGGTCGGGATCGTGTGTCACACAAACCGTTATCCGGAATACCAGTCATTATCGGCGGGGTCGAGTCATCCACGGAACAGTCAAACCCAATAAATCTAGGGTCGCAGAAACATTGACCTGAAGACAAAAATAGTAAGCATTCATAGTTATAAACATTAACCCAGCTTTATGCGAAATGTTGTTTATGATTTTGACGCATCTGCAGCAGAGATAACTGAACACGTTATTGTTAAAGGAGAACTTGCTCATAATTAACAAAACTTTTGCAACACTGTTTTCAACCTTGTTAAATAGCTACATTTTCCTTTGAAGAGATATTCCACAGTATAACCTGACTGTTTTCATAGGTATCTGTCCCGGATGTTTATATGTGGAAAACTGTTAAGCAAATTTCGTTCAACCGTCTTTGTATTTGTTTTCAAACAATATTTGCCGACTGCTGCTACTATACATATGATTCGAAATGCTTCTCATTGCGTGTTGATAGGTTACGAATGTGTATAAAAAATAAGGCTTGCCAATAAGTCATTAAAATTAACTTTGCTCGATTTTACCTTCTTTACATTTTCCGTTTCCACTACAATCATTTGGACAAATTGCATGTTTTATTTGCTGTATCAGGGATTCGTCAATGCCGCCCATTATGCCATTAGTGCTATTAGGCTTAGAGGGACTGATGACGGAAATGTTAACAGACGCAAGGGCTTCTACTGGTATTGGTCGATTAAATCTTGCTTCATGAATACACTCTCTTTTGTAGCTTTCGAGGTGAGTTAGTCCCCAATCTAGTGAATTTGTGTACTGAAAATAGAAGAGTCAGACATGCTGCAAATTTCCGCACCAGCAGAACAAAATGGTGCCAGTTTACATTTCATTTTCCGGCATCTTACAAAAGAGCCAGTGAATGAACAAAGGTAAAGGTTGGCATTTCTGAAATGTGTGGGTTCAGATCATATTTTCAACCTTCCTCAGTTTTATCAGAATCTACAATAGTTGTCATAATCTTCTCTCAATCTTGTGTAAGTAAATATGTTTAACAGTGTATATATTGATAAGACTGTGTAGATGTACAGGCTGATCAGGATATATAGCCTACTGTTCACAAAGTCCAACTTGATCATTTTCTCATGCATTGGCTCAACTGTGTATTTGCGTCAATTTTCCGTAAAAGTATACTTGTAAGAAGTTACATACGTGGATGCACGCGTTTGCCCATTCTCCACTTGTCTAATGAAGTATCAATCTCATTAAATCAGACTAAAATACTTCGCTGTACGCGTATGGGTCTGACTACCCCGCATAAAGGGTTTTCTCGTTAGTCGCCAGGCAGAAGCCCGCGACTTATATTTTTAAAAGCTTTTCAGAAATCACATGGGAGGATGCATTATTATTAGAAAGAAACAAATTTAAATGATTTGAACATATTACAAT
>JAUELF010279443.1:0-10498 GCA_031471495.1 Clinocardium nuttallii | reverse complement strand
CAATTATCGCAGTGGAGTCAATTACGTTCTCTGACCGAGGCATAAGTGAAATTTATTTCATAAATATAAATCTTGTATCAACAAAACGTGCAATTTCTCCTTTTGCCACAATATTTTCCACTTTTTGTCATAGGTTATCCATTGAATTAAGGAGATTTTCTCTGTTTTGACAAAATATATTAAAAGCCGTCTGCTGCAGAATTGTCGTATAGGGAAAGGGTTAAATCACCCAAACTCCAAATCAGGAAATACCCGCCGTTCATTAATAATGCCCTTGTCACATCCAAGCTACAAGCTTCGTACGAGTAGTAAAATCGCACGGAGTGCGTACGGACATCGTTAATCCTTGCGAACATTATACGGCTTTTTTTTTTTTAACTCGAAGAGGACTCGGGGAATCGCCGAAAATGTTTTACCGAGCCCCCGCTTTCTCGCTGATTTCCTAGGAATTTACGAAGTCGGGAGCAACTCGAAAGGGTCCTGGACGGGAATTGCCCTAGTAAAGTTCGTACGGGCATCGTACGATGTCATGGCGGATTTGGAACACCGTGAGACCCGTAAGAGCTTGTCAGTGCTCGCACAATTATCGCAGTGGAGTCAATTACGTTCTCTGACCGAGGCATAAGTGAAATTTATTTCATAAATATAAATCTTGTAGCAATGTTTAACCAAAATGTTTACAAAGTTTTCACAATTGTTCGGTACATTAAGTGTACTAACGTACAAATGAAACCTTGTTCCATCTCAAACGTCCTCATATAAAGGACAAGATTTGGAACTTGAAATTATCATAATTAATAATATTACCCTTTGGTCTGAAAACTCTGACACGGAGCGTCGTAATTTAGTTATAAGCCTCGTCAGCATTACCTGAAAAAACAAGTCGAACTTTCAGATATCTAGAATTACCTGAAAAAACAAGTCGAACTTTCAGATATCTAGAAAATAGGTTTTACTTCTCAACCTTTTGAAGTAAGACATATTTTACAGTATGTGTTCCTTGAAAATAGTATTTTTCAAATTCAAAATGAACCGTCCCGCGAAAAAACCCACATTATGGCATCTGCGTAATGTATCGAACTAGATCAGCCTGCGCAGTCCGCGCAGACTGATACGGGCCGACACATTCCGTCTCAGGGGGATAGAGGTAAAGAGTAATGATTCCTGAAACAGAAAATCCATATGAGGCGCAAAGTGTCTATCCGGGTAAGCCTGCGCGGCATGCTTAGGCTGATCCGGGTCTACACTTCACGCAGAGTCCATATTGTTGGTTTCATCGCGGGAAGGCTCAAATGTTTATTACAAAACGGATTCCGTCTCACAAAGTATTTGTATTTCAACATGGGCTCTTGTCAATCATGTCTTCATTGCATGAGGATTAAATTGTAATCGACTAAAAAATACTTTATTGCGTATTTTGCATTTATGTAATGATTAAATATCATTTATTGTTAAGTCTAAATAAATGCCGTTGCAAAACAGGTTCGTGATATCCATATGTGTATCACGCGGAACGTACTTCTCAACGTTCTGAAATAAGACTTCTTTATCATGTGTACATTGATTCCATGTAAATTAAAGTGTGGAAATAAACAGTTTCTTTATATCTCGATTGATTTTTTTTTTAATTACTAAACGGGATTTATCTCAAATAGTTTTATTACAAAACGGGTTATTATCAGTTAAATGCATTGCATGTGTGTTACTCTAACTAACTGACGTATTGTACATTGGTACATTTGTAAATTTGTACATTGGCTCTTTTGTTGTTTAGTGTGAATTCGTTAGTTTCTTTGTCTAATGTTTCATGACAAAACGGACTGATTTTCAAACAATGGTAATGCAAAATGGGTTCTTGATATTCATATATCTGAATCAAGCCAGTCTTAATTCTCAACCTACTGAACAAATATTAATTCGAAATGAGTACATTTGTTCCTGGTAAATTAAAATTAAAAAATATCAGTTCATTTTAACTTCGATTTTTGTTTATTGCAAAAGGCATTGAGTTTAAACATTACTTTTTATTAAAAAACGCTTTTTGCAACAATCCGTATTGACGTCCTTATTGCAAAGTCGAAAACCACAGGGAATAAATACAACACGCATTTATTGTACCGAAATAAAACAAATTACATACGCACCTGTACGATGTAACAGAGAATGAAAGTACCAATTGGAACGAAACACCAAATTCCGATGAGAAAATAACAGTAGACGGTTGCTATGGTGATGAATACGGGCACGGACATTATAAAGGAGACCATGAGCGTCACAAGGTACACCCTGTAAGAGTCCACGCTGAATGTGCTTATGATCTGTAAAAACAAACATAGATTTTATTTCCCATGTCAACTCGAAGCCAGGGTCAATCTTTCCCACTTACAACAATAATACAGCATACGAAATATGTGATGCCTCGCGAGAAAACCAACATTGTAGCTCTGCGTAAAATGTCGACCCTGATCCTCCTTAGCATGGCGCTCAGGCTAACCCGGATAGACACTTTTCTCCTCTTGTGGATTTTTTGTTTCAGTAATCATTTCTCTATACCTCTATTCCTCGGAGAGGATATGTGTCGGCGCCCGGATCAGTGTGCGCGGACAGCGTAGACTAATCTGGTCGACGCATTATGCAAATGTCACAATGTTGGTAAATTTCTATAACTGATTCTTTAATCATGGAATAGAGATAAGAATATTGTGGCGCGAGCAAACATTGCTCATTATGAAAAAAATCTTTTTTTGCCAAATTGTTTTAAACGTTGTATACTGCAGAGACGTCAGAAAGCGCCTGTATGTGGGAAGTTAGTTATAACTCCTGTCCCGCAGTGCGCGACTTTACACAACATTTGAACCTGTCGTAATGCACGAATTCGAACTACATGAGCGAACAAATGTTGGCCAAACTCATAATGCACATTGGAGCTGTCTAATATTGCTCTTAATTGTTCGCTACTGCCTGAGAATGCTTAGCATATTTGTATGGTAAACCTCTTGTGATAAACGCTCTATTGAGGCTTCTGTGTTGATTATTCGTCTAGAAAGCGAACAGGGAGATAAATTGACCAGAATGCGCATTTTCTCCGAGGGTCTGCATTGCCTATTCGATTGTGTAATTGTACGTGTTTGAAAGATAGTGACACGCGTTTTATTCTAAGCAAAGTGTTTGAATGAGATTCAATAATGTTACCTCTGAATTTGTCCTTCCTTTTATGTTTTTCATCCTCAGAATTTTGTCATAAAGTATACCCATGTAGCCAGAGCGGAACCTTGTACCTGAAACATATTCTGAAACTGTTGTCCGGCTTCCTGACATGTTGTGTTTTAAACCGTCTAAACCACTCTCGGGTCATTGTTTTAAATATCATACCAGAACTAGTCTTGTCGTCGGACGAAATAGTACTATACTCTTATTCAGAGGCATTCCTCGTTTACCGGAAAAAAAAGTAAAACGGTTCTCCAAATCGCTTAGACGACGAGGGCTGTCAATCCAGGGGTCGTGAGTTCGAATCCCGGCTCGGCCAACAATCTTTCTGACATTTGACAAAAGTCAATGCGACATGCGTCATTTGTCTTTCACCAATGGGCTTAGTCTATGTGGAAAAGCAGCCAGTTGCTTGGAAAGAATGTTGTGTGTTGTACTGGTGTGAGAAAACCAGGAAACATATTCATCAACCGGGACATTTGGTACGAGATGCTGACGCTCTACCAATGCAGCACGGTCTTCAAATGGCTTTTGGCTACCACGGAAAACATAATATATATGGATCCAAACAGTTGTAATGAAATCTAAAGAGGATATTAGGAGTATCCATTCTTTTAAATTTCATCCAAAATGACCAACTGGTTACAGACGAGAGAATGTTAAAGGACGGACGACGCACGATGGACCGATGGCGCACAAAGGACGCCGGACAGAGAACGTTCACAAACATTCACATATAGTACTTCGTAATGATGTGAGCTAAAAATCAACATTTTAACATACCCGTTTGAGATCCAAAATTGAAAAGAGTGGAGAATGAGGACGATCTGATGACTTCGCTGACAAATATGGCGCCTGCCAGACTAATACCGTATAGAATATCATCTTCCGTAGATTCCAGATAAGCCAAAATATAGTTTACCATGAAGGCCTGTTGACGATGAACATATATTTATAAATGTCACTTGAATACTTATCTGAACGTTTTTATATTACAGCCGTCTCGTGATAAAAGCTTTGTATATATACTATGCGACCAGATAGAAAAATGCACAGTCCGCGTGTATTTGGTATAAATAATGGTACAACAAATGAGGCGTCCCGCGAGAAAACCAACATTATTTTATCTGCGTAATATATCGACCAGATCAGCCTGTGCTGTGCGCGCCGACTGTCTCGGGCCGACATATTCCGTCTCAGAGGAAAGAGGTAAAGAGTAATGATTCCTGAAACAGAAAATCCACAGGAAGCGAAACGTGTCTGTTCTGGTTAGCCTGCGCGGCAAACTTAAGCGAATTAGGGTCAACATTTGACTCAGATTCCACAATATTAGTTTACTCTCGAGACGGCTCAAATGACAAGACCCTAGACTTGTAGTCTTACTGATGAAATGCCTTGTATGTGATTAAGTTAGCGTAATGCAACAACACGCTTTAATCATTGTTACGCCTTGCCAGACCTTAATTCGTCTTGCTGATAATGTACTGTATTTCTTTCAAGACAAAGATACATTGGTCATAGCGTGAACAGTACACTATGTCGATTGGTCATGAAATGTACAGTACATACCGTCGATTGTATGTGATTAAGTTAGCGTAATGCAACAACACGCTTTAATCATTGTTACGCCTTGCCAGACCTTAATACGTCTTGCTGATAATGTACTGTATTTCTTTCAAGACAAAGATACATTGGTCATAGCGTGAACAGAACATATCGTCGATTGGTCATGTCATTACTAGTAGATACCGACTAGTTTTTTTCAATCAACAGTACATACCGTAGATTGATAATAGCATAAACAGTTTATATTGTCGATTGATAATGTCATTAACAGTACATATTGGCGATTGATAATGTACTCAACAGTACAAACCGACGATTTGTCATGTTATCAACAGTACATTCCGTCAATTTATAATGTCATCAAATGTATATACCGCCGAATGGTAATATCATCTACAGTTCATACCTTCGATTAGTCATTCCATTGAGAGTACATACCCTAAACTGGTCATTTCATCAACAGTACATACTGTTGATTGGTCATTGTATCAACAGTACATATCGTCGATTGGTCATTGTATCAACAGTACATATCGTCAATTGGTTATGTCGTCAACAGTACATATAATCGATTGGTTATTTCATCAACAGTACATATCGTCAATTGGTTATGTCGTCAACAGTACATATCGTCGATTGATTATGTCGTCAGCAGTACATATCGTCAATTGGTCATTTCATCAACAGTACATACCGTCGAGTGATCATTTCATCAACAGTACATACCGTCCATTGGTCATTTCATCAACAGTACATATCGTCGATTGGTCATTTCATCAACAGTACATACCGTCGATTGGTCATTTCATCAACAGTACATATCGTCATTGGTCATGTCATTAACAGTACATACCGTCGATTGGTCATTTCATTAACAGTACATACCGTCGATTGGTCATTTCATTAACAGTACATATCGTCGATTGGTCATGTCATCAACAGTACATATCGTCGATTGATTATGTCTTAAACAGTACATACCGTCGATTGATCATTTCATTAACAGTACATACCGTCGATTGATCATTTCATTAACAGAACATACCGTCGATTGATCATTTCATTAACAGTACATATCGTCGTTTGGTCATTGTATTAACAGTACATATCGTTGATTGATAATGTCATCAACAGTTCATATCGTCGATTGATTATGTCTTCAACAGTACATACCGTCGATTGGTCATGTCATAAACAGTACATAACGTCGATTGTTAATGTCATTGACAGTACATACCGATGAATGGTCATATCACATATCAGCCATAGTATATACCGTCAATTGTCTGTCACCAACAGTTCAGATCGTCAATTGTTTATTTTTATCAATAAATCATATCGTCAATTGGTTATGTTATCAACAGTTCATATCGTCAATAAGTCTATTTGAAAATGTCATTAACAGTTCGTACCGTCGATTTGTCATGCCATTAACACTACATACCGTCGATTGATAATGTCATCAACAGTACATGCCATCGATTGATAATGCCAACAACAGTACATACCGTCACTTGATAATGTCACCAACAGTACATACCGTCGATTGATAATGTCATCAACAGTACATACCGTCGATTGATAATGTCATCAACAGTACATACCGTCGATTGATAATGTCATCAACACTACATAACGTCGATTGATAATGTCATCAACAGTACATACCGTCGATTGATAATGTCATCAACAGTACATACCGTCGATTGCTAATGTCATCAACAGTACAACCGTCGATTGATAATGCCATAAACAGTACATACCGTCAATTGGTCATTTTATCAACAGTACATACCGTCGATTGGTCATTTCATCAACAGTACATACCCTCAATTGGTCATTTCATCAACAGTACATACCGTCAATTGGTCATTTCATCAACAGTACATACCGTCGATATGTTATCTAATCAACAGTACACACCATCGATGTGTAATCATCAGAAAAGAAAGCGTGAAGCAATGCCGACCCCAATCTCATTTAAATTAGACGAAAATACGTACCTGTACGTATATTGAATCTGACTACAACGCATGTACGGTCGACTTAAATTGGCCTATACACACTTAAATAATTTTGATTTTTTGTTCAATGAAAACGTAAGATAACAAAAAAACCTGCCCTATAATGGTTCCTCGTTTTACATACATATATAGGGCGTTATATATAACAACGGGTATAGGTGATATCCACCCTAGTTTTTCATTGGACGTATGCCAGACAATCATATTTAACATAACTGAAAACGTTTGGCGTTATTTCAAATTTTCAAAATTGTGAAGCTTAACCGATGATTTGGATTTTTTGTTGCAATCAAAGTTAAACTTAAACCGTTCAGAAAAAACAATCAATAATTGGATTAAACCTGCTATGTTTTTTAGTACATGCGCTTTTAATGGAGATATGCTAGCGATGTGTCAACATCATTGTTAACATCTCGTCTGAAATCTCGGAAATACCAACGGACAGAGATCTGCCGGCTTTGATTTAGTATGGTTCCCGACTTTCTATAATAGCAGTTATAAGGAGAACGAACTCCAGACTATAGCTTTGATCAGCCTGTACCGATATGCGATAGCGTGATATCGGGGTAGCTAACCAATTTACAAACGCCCGTGCTATATAATCGGAAAACTCGACATTCACCGCTTCTCTACATCGCCTATCTAAATTGGTGTCTTACCTGTTTGACACCGACATATGTGGTAAGCGACACTTCGATTGACTGACGCAACGATAAATCTGAGACTAGTTTAGTTGA
Organism: Clinocardium nuttallii; assembly: GCA_031471495.1. Lineage (NCBI taxonomy): Eukaryota > Metazoa > Mollusca > Bivalvia > Cardiida > Cardiidae > Clinocardium > Clinocardium nuttallii. The sequence goes on along the minus strand of JAUELF010279443.1, from coordinate 2,964 downwards.
GATTGTGTCGACCATTAACAACACCGAGAAGAAGAATTAAATGAAGATATGAAGTAATTTGGGTTGGCAACACGAGATGAAGTATGAGTGAAAATCATGAATAAATGTAATGAGTATAATCAGTGTATTTAGTGATAATATGCACGAATGTGATTGGTTGTATTTTAAATGAAGAGACATACTGCCGAAAAGAATGATCCTAGGGCAAATAAGACGATAATAATCAGCATGACGACCAGCCTGGTCTTTATGAACTTCATCCAAACTGTTGTGAATGATGCCTTCTCTGGTCCCTTCGACTCCAGTTCGTTTTGCCACAATCGAATCAACCTGTTTGGTTAAACAAAACAGTAGTTAGCTTAAAAGTTAAAATGTCAATCATGTCGCCAAAAACATATTCTTAAGGGTGATCGATAAGTTTCCAACTAATTAAACTACCCAGACTATCCTGTCTGTGTGGACTAATCCGGGCGGACATATTCCGTTTCATGGGGATAGAGTTTTTTAGTAAGGAATTCCTGAAAAAGAAAATTCACAGGAGGCAAACACTGTCTGTCCGGGTTAACCTGTGCGACATGTTTAGGCTGATCTCGGTCTGTACTTTACACATAGTCCACAGTGTTGATTATCTCGCGGACAGTTCAAGTATCCTGTTATTAAAAGGATACAATACAGCACGTACTGGTAGATTTGCGAACAGTGAATAACCATAATTCCCTGAATGCAATTGCTAAGAAAAGGTAGAGATGATCCAAGCATGATATATGCGTTTAGAACCTCTATATCGTATAAATACAGAAGCATGTTTGTTTAATTATTTGCAATCATGTTATATCGAATTTAGTGCACTGGTCTCTTGATTTGTCTTATATACCACATATACCGTAGTATTGTACTAGCTGATGTTCTCGTTGTGTTCAATTAAGATCTAGTGATTAAACTTCGATGCTCAGATTCAGCGATAACGTTCGTTCTTTTTCGTTTCACTGACAAATGATTCCATATTAGTCTAAGCGTTTATGTAATATAGTGCATAAGGCGTCTATCTCTTACTATATATAGAAATAAGTAATGCTGTGTGCTGTTGTCATTGTAGATGTAAGTGTTTGGTTGAATTACCTTTCTGTATTGTGGCTGACTCCTTCCTCATCAGAACACGTCCATATGTCACTTTCTTTAATTGGTTCGTGTCTATGTTTAAACATTTTCCATATCAAAGGCGATAACCATGACATAAAGACGTAAGAAAATAACCCCACTTTGTTCACCGGCAGTTTGCCATCCCTGTAAACAACGGAAAACATTACAACATTTGAATACAATTAATACAATGGTGATCATTTGTTAAACGCCTTAGCAACACTCAGAGTTGGTTCCGCAATCTCTATCCAGACGTACAATGATGTTCAGATTGAGGGTAATGGCACTTATCTGGTTTACGGTTCTAAATAGTTCACAAGTTAGTAGTAGGTATAGTCCGAAATAACACACCTTTGAACATGAATTCTGTTTTGAAGTGGACCGTATATATTACAATCTTCTGTTTAATATAGACTTGAAATGGTAGTACATGTAATGGCTGCCTTCCTTGGCGCTTTCGATTGTGAGACTAGCATTATGACTGACTGACTGACATGCGTCATGATAAACGGACCAGCAGTACTGGTAACTTATTCAGGAAACGTTGCGATATAACTAAACAATTGTTGAAAGTGGCCTAAAACACCAAACCATCAATCGTTTCATATAATAAACATTATTGTCAGTAGCAACAAACACACTGTCCATGGAAGTAAATGTTATTTCAATCATCAGTAATCCTAAGACCTCTGAAATGTTCTTCTATTAGTATGACTTACTTTGAAGATGGTCTAAATGGTTTCAGTGTTTGTAATGACACCGAATATTTCCTCTTAATTGGTTGGTCAAATTCCACCGAGGGCATCGTGACAAATCGGACCCTGAAACAAATGTTTTAATCGGTTAAAATATCAAGTAATCTTTAATTATAGAAATAATTGACATATTCTGTTAAGTACTGCTCATTTTCGTTTTGATTCATATGTACGTTTATATACTGTGATTTGTATTTTACTATATGTACTGTATGTACATCATTGCACTATTTTGTATTGTATCTTAAGTCTCGGAAAACATGTTTGTAAACTGGCCTATATTCAATATACACATACTTGTATATGTGAGAAATTTACGTGATGGCTTAACAGAATTACAAAAAATATTTCAAAAGATAAATAGGACATTTGTTTGATAACAATGTGTTCCTGATTATAAATTGCTATATGATGATATACATATAGAAGTAAATAGAAAGTCCAAATTGTATGTCGAATATTTACATAGAAAATGCGATCAGCCAATATTACGTTTCCTAATCATATAATAAAGATAAAAACCTAACCTGGGTTTGTTTTTTTCTTCCTCACTCGCGGTGCTAGTATTTGAAACATCAAGAACAATATTCGAGAACCCTGTCAACGACACCCGACGTTCTGAATTCGAATTCGAAGTTGGTTCCGGCATCACAAGGTTGCTCAGCGAGTCCCGGCTTCTTGCTATTCGAGCCATTGTTGTATGTTATTTGATGTTTCTTCTTTTATGCTGTTCTAAGAAAATTTAAATATTTCAAAGATAAATAAAGTTTTCGGCGTAACTGTTTAAATATTGCTGTTGGCCTAGTTTTGTTCCCGTTGAAACGATGTACAAATAGTACAATTTCAGATTTACATTTAAATACAAACTTGTCCTAAGTTCATTTAAATTGAATCCCTATTTCACATCTTTGTTAAAATGACTACATATAGAGGATCTTACATGAGTGCTTATTTGTTATTGTTTTTATGAAACGAGTCGATTGAAATAATATGTCATATTCGTTTCAGTCGACGAGTTTCAAATAAACAATAACAAATAAGCACGAATGTAAGATTCTATTTATCACAT
>JAUELF010279432.1:0-10499 GCA_031471495.1 Clinocardium nuttallii | reverse complement strand
TAGTTGATCAACCCCTTTAAAACACATCATCCTTATATATGTATATTTGATCAACCCCTTTAAAACACATCATCCTTGTATATCTATAGTTGATCAACCCCTTTAAAACACATCATCCTTATATATGTATATTTGATCAACCCCTTTAAAACACATCATCCTTATATATGTATATTTGATCAACCCCTTTAAAACACATCATCGTTATACATGTATATTTGATCAACCCCTTTAAAACACATCATCCTTATACATGTATATTTGCTCAACCCCTTTAAAACACATCATCATTATGTATATTTGATCAACCCCTTTAAAACACATCATCCTTATATATCTAGCAGATAAATGAGCCGTCCCGTGAGAAAACCAACATTATGGCATATGCGAAATGTATCGAACAAATCAGTCTGCGCTGTCCGCGCAGACTGATCCGGGAAGACACATTCCGTCTCCGATGGATAGAGGTATAGAGTAAAGGTTCATGAAACAGAAGATCCACAAGAAGCGAAAAGTATCTATATGGGTAAGTCTGCATGGCATTCTTAGGCTGATTAGGGTCGACACTTTATGCATAGGCCCCATTGTTGTTTTTCTCGTGTGACGGCTCACTGAATACTGTTGAGGAAAGGGAGTAACAAGTGATAAAATGGTTTTCTACTAGTACCATTATTACTTCCAAAGATAGTTGATACGCATGCGAGAATTTATTTAAAAGATACAGTTGCAACTTATCAACTGGGCAGCCGTCTAAATAATGGTTTATACAATCCTTTGATTATCATGAATTATTTACTACTCGCACTATTATTTCATCAATAACTTTACAATTATTACAAACCAACATTCACAATGATTCGTGTGTCTGAACAATCCAAGTGCAAGAAAACCCCAAAACTTAATGATAACAAAAACAAATCTGTTTTCAAACAAGACTATCGACCCATATCAGCCTGCGCAGGCTAATGCGGACCGACACATTTCGTCTTAGAGGGAAAGAAGTATACAATAATCGTTCCTGAAACAGAACATCCAAGGAGGAGACAAGTGTGTGCCCGGGTAAGCGTCAGCCAGCACGGTAAATTATGCTGATCCCGGTCGATACTTTACACAGAGGGTCCGCAATGTTGGTTTTCTCGCAGAACGGCCCAATTTCGTTGTACCTTCTGTTGGTATTAAACGCCGGTTATGTATGATGTAAAACTGTATATTGACTAATTCAATTTTATTGTATGCTGGTTATTAGACTGGTCCAAACGCACTCCAAACCGAACCCAGTGGAAAACGTACTCAAAGTGTTTTATAATTCACGTCTGAGAACGAATTAAAACTGTTTTCCTGTGAACATGAATTCTGAGCATGGGGAACTGGAGAAGGTTTCGAGTTTTATAGTGCCTGTGATCCAAAGAGTGACGCCGTATCTATCTACATTATAGCATGTGATTGGTAATACCCGACCGAGGATTGAAACCTGATATTCCACTTCCGAGGCGGTTTCAAGCACTTGCTCAAAGATCGATCATAACGGTGTATGTAGTATATATTCATATTGCAAACATATATTTAATTAACGGTTTGTAACTGTTGACTCTGAGTTATTAGACTAACGTTTCCTATCATAGAATCATTAAGTAATCGGTTTTAATGGTAGAATGAGACGGCAAGTATAAATAGATTGCGCTATAACCATTTTGAGATAAGCAATCTATGGCCGTGGCCGTATTTTTGTTGGACCATCTTTACGACAGACCCGGCGTTTTTATTATTAAATCAAGGCACATCTTGTTGTTCGAATTCATCAATGTAAACCGATTGTTCTTTGTATTCGATGACCCGTTGACCCTGGTCATGCTTTCTGGGAACGTCCTTCAATTATATTAATAAACGGCAAAGTGTGTTAATATGATAATTAACTTCACTCGTGGTCTAACTCATTTAATTTTCCATTTTTAAATCAAGTAAATTGTATGTTGGTCATTCAGCTGCAGGAGGACTCTGAAAGTTACAGATGTATGTTTCAGTGACTTGATAAAGCAGACGACTTGTAACAACTATATGGCAAAAGGAGACATTGCTCATTATGAGCAAGTTCTACTGTTCCCAAAATGTTTTAATCTCTATTTAATAATGTAATAAAGAGATGTTCCATAATTTTGTCTTGGCGCTTTTAAAGTCCTCTGCTGCAGCTGGTGAATGTGGAGAATGGTTAAACAAAGAGTTATGTGAAGTTATATTCGGTAATCGATATTCGGTAATCGATATTCGCTAATCGATATTCATTATCGAAATGAATTTAAAGCTGTAACGAAAATAAAGCCAGCACCAGATTGTGAACTCCGCTACTCATTGACATATACGTTACATGTATTGGTTAGTAGGACGAATATCGATATGAATATAGATCTGAATGTCGAGCCAGGTCGTTATTCAGGAAAATGGCACTATCGTCTTTCTGATCATGTAGAAGCGCGAATACCGATTTGAATATCGAAGTGAAAATAGATCACATGTAGTTGATTGATTGAGTGAGTGTAATTGGGGTTAAACGCCGTGTTCAACAATTTTTCAGGTATATCACGGCGGCCAGTTCAACTACTCATATGTTTCCTGGTTGTCTCACACCAGTACTCCAAACAACATACTTTCCAAGCAACCAGCTGATTTCCCACATAGACTGTGAACAGCCCATTGGTGAAAGAATTGATCAAAAAGACGATATCACCATTTTCGCGGTTATCGACCTGGCTCCATATTCAAATCGATATTCGAACCTTTATACGATCACAATGAGGAAATAACCATTTTCCCGAATATCGACCGGGCTCCATATTCAAATCCCTATTTAAATCGTTGTTCGAGCCATACAAACGATCACAATGAGAAACTTACTGTTTTTCCGAATATCAACCTTGCTCCATTTTCAAATCGGTATTTGACCATCAAATATGATTAGAAAAACAATGGCGACATTTCCCCGAATATCGACCCTTGTTCTATATTTAATACACTACAATTATGTATTTACTCCATTTTTGGAGATATCGTATAATAAGTTTTGCACTACACACATAAATTATACAATTTCAATAGAAGAAAAAGAACAGACATATTAACATACACAAAATACACTTACTGACTACTAGGGTTATTTATACAAGTTCGATACTAATTTACATTAGTATTGAACTATCAATGTTTAACATCAACCTTTAACATAGTGTGTTTAAGCTTGATGTTAAACATTACTGGTTGTCGTTCAGAACTCTGACACAATTAACTGGCGAATATAACTGGACACAGCGATATACAAAAGTAGACGTGAGCTGTATAAACATTCTGTTGATACCCGAATTGACGACTGGCTACTTAAAAGTTCGACACGGAAATTGCTTAGCCTGCCTCGCAGGCTAAACAGGAAAGACACTGTTCGCCTCCTATGGAAGAAATGTTTCAGGAATCATTTCTATATACTTCTTTTCCCCCTAGACCGGATGTGTCGGCCCGGATTAGCATGTGCGGACTGTACAGGCTGATATTGGTCGAAACATAACTGAGAGTCCATACTGTTGGTTTGCTCGTCGTACGGCTCATATTTGTTTTTGATCTAAGTTATGGCGACTTGGTTTTTGTAATATTGTCATCAGTTTAGTTATAAATCGCTGTCATAGAAGCGAGTTGAGGAATAGGCGGGCCACGTCGTACTTTTAACGGAAGTACAAATTTGAAGGGTGTATTTCAAATATACACCAACAAAAGATAACGAAAATGTGAATGACATTAATGTGTTGTTATGTAGTTCTAATAACACAGGTGTTATGTTGTTCTAATAACACAGATGTTATGTTGTCCTAATAACACAGGTGTTATGTTGTTCTAATAACACAGGTGTTATGTTGTTCTAATAACACAGGTGTTATGTAGTTCTAGTAACACAGGTGTTATGTAGTTCTAGTAACACAGGTGTTATGTAGTTCTAATAACACAGGTGTTATGTTGTTCTAATAGCACAGGTGTTATGTAGTTCTAGTAACACCTGTGTTATGTAGTTCTAGTAACACAGGTGTTATGTAGTTCTAATAACACAGGTGTTATGTAGTTCTAATAACACAGGTGTTATGTAGTTCTAATAACACAGGTGTTATGTTGTTCTAATAACACAGGTGTTATGATGTTGTTCCATGATTGCCATCAGACTAGTGGCATGCAATCACGTCATATACAAAATGACGGCAAACGAAAAATTGAAAAACTGCTATAGTAAATTATATTTCAACGGAGACAAACACATAAATAATCTGTATGTAAGAGAAATGTGGACTGATAATAAAATGAGGTTTGTTTTCTACATGTTTGATTTGTTGTCGAAATTATAACAAAAGTGTTATTACATCTGGATCACCCATCCTATGTAACGTAAAGTGAACATTTTATTATGGTGTCTATATTGTTTTGCGATTTTAACGTTTTGCTGTTTGACTTTGTTAAAAAAAATGTTTGCGTGTATTTAATTGCCCTTTTTCTTGAATAAAATAGTTCTATCTATAAGTATTCAAGTTCCACCCGACACTTATTTGTCACAATACATGACCAGCTATAAATAGACAAATGTAAATCATGGCAACTCTTTTGATCGGCCGCCTCGTGATCCAAATGGCATGATCATCATTACATAAGAGCAGGGTCAATGTCTGGAATTCTCACAAATTGCGAAAAAAGAAATGAACAGGTTTAAACATTGACTTATTGATATATCGGCGACATCGTGATCCAAAGTTTCCGAGAATGATTCCCCCTAGATTTTAAATCTCGCTACGAACTCGACGAGTAATGATTGAGTACCCAGAAATAGTATACCTCACATACTCGACGAGTAACGATTGATTATCAAGAAAACCGCGGGTCAACATATGAGACCTCGTGTACTCGATGGGTAATAATTGAGTATCCAGAAAACAGTGGAATCAGAAATTGAGACAACCCCTAATACTAGACTAGTAATAATAGAGTATCCAGAAAACAGTGGAATCAGAAACACCTGGATCATGTAAAAAAAACATTAGAAATATAGAACCAAGCCATGACAAACGTCGTCTGTTTTCATAGTCAATAAACAGACGAACATACACACGTTTGGGGACTAATACATTATTTAACACTTTCCCTGATACAGGCAAGTTTTGCTAGACCAAATAGCCTTTGAACATATATTAGGGAAATGTGCAAAAAATGCTCAAAACGAGTAACTTCTTGTTTACCAACACCATTTTCAGAAACGTATCAGAAGTAAGCTTACACTACACCTATATTAAACATCCATTCTGATCTAAAGGAGACAAATTTAAGATCTAAGTATCATCACCTAAAGGATACAATTTAATACATTTCCGAGGTGTGAACCTAGTCGCAGAAGTGAAACATTAAGTCATGTAGATAGATTGTCGTCTGCTCTTTTAGCAAAGGTCAACTATTATGTCCCCTATATCGATCGTCGCGTAACTCCATGTCAACAATAGACAAGATTAGGTTGAAAATATATATTAAGGTCATATCGAAGCAATTCATTTTCCATAGACGACAATTATAGCGTTTTCGGCTATGTCTTTCCCCCAACAATCCAACTATCCTAGAAACCTATATTCATACTTAAAACTACCAAAAAAGCACAAAAGACTCCCATATTGACCTCTTTTGGAATTCCTGGACAAAATTATCTGCCCGGTGCTACGATCCGAATTGCCTCCCTTTGACCTAAATAGTGTAAGGTTCATCAACCTCGGTGTTGTCCAGTATCACTCACGACCATTTTACTCATCCGGGAACTCCAATTATTACATCCGGTACATCACGTGATTTACCCCCTGGAATAAAAACAATAAGCACATGTGGAGTTTTAAGGTACATGACCAACGCGTTAATGAGTTGATGCAATCATGAGGTGTTTCAAGGTACATGACCAACGCGTTAATGGGTTGATGCAATCATGAGGTGTTTCAAGGTACATGACCAACGCGTTAATGGGTTGATGCAATCATGAGGTGTTTTAAGGTACATGACCAACGCGTTAATGGGTTGATGCAATCATGAGGTGTTTCAAGGTACATGACCAACGCGTTAATGAGTTGATGCAATCATGAGGTGTTTCAAGGTACATGACCAACGCGTTAATGAGTTGATGCAATCATGATGTGTTTCAAGGTACATGACCAACGCGTTAATGAGTTGATGCAATCATGAGGTGTTTTAACTGGTCAGTAACAGTTTATGTACACTTACGGTAGCATACATCTTCAACCTACAGTAACCTCCTAGTAGCTGTAAAGTTGATTGGGGGATTTGCGACCGTCGCTAATGTACAACTTTCGGACACATCTGAAGCAGACGACTTTTGAAAACATTGTGGCATTAATCATGATGAGCAACTTCTCATTTTTTCACAATGTTTGCCACTTTTCAATAATAATTATTTTACATTTTTTGACAAAATATGTTCGAACTCGTCTGCTGCAGATTTCTTGTATGCTGGAAATGGTTAAACCGAGTCATTTTATGTTTTCTCCTGCTAAGTTATAACTCGATAATCGATAAGAAACGTGTATTATTAATTTGTTGATACCTTTCAAGATAAAAGGTTCCCCTCTATCCAAAGTTGAGTGTGGCCGCTGTTAGCAGATATGGAAAAGACAATAGTGTTATTGCCAACGCACTCTCGTTCGAGAACTAGTATTGTACCCATCGACCAGTCTAGTTCTTATAAAGGATCACCGGGTGTTTCTAGATATGACAGGCCTTCCGATTGGCTCGCGGTCTTCAATACACGTGCATATGACTCCAGGACAGCTCAAGTAAACATGGAGACTCACCGTTTGTACTGTTTTTAACTAGACTATTGGGAGAATATAAGTTCTATTGTTCTATTTTTTTCTTAGAATATCTGAATCCTGAAAACGCTTATTGTAACCTTCATTTTACGAATACGGTCTTCTAGGTTTATACCAACAAGCCAATACAAGTAGACAAAATCCTGGTTGAGAAGACGGTGCTTTAAATCACCACTCTCACCACTCTCGCGCTCGTCCAATTCTTCTGTTCTGAAGAACTGTACAGTTTGGTACCAAGAAAAAAACATGTTCAATATATTGCGTTTAATTATTTGACAACATTGTGCATTTTCTTCGAAACTATAATAACGACTGCATTGTGCGTGCACAGATACGATATAACCTACCTAATGATAGGTCTAGGTATCCTTCTATATATGTCTGTTTAATAAACACAGACGGTTATACTAAGGGATGAATATGCAATCTTAACTGCATGTGGTTTCAAAGAAGGGTTGAGAATAAACCACGTCAAGAAAAAAAGAGACCTTTACTTTTGTATCTGCTAAATTCTTTCCCCACATGTAGACTCAGTGAATCTTAAACAGACCACATTGGCGCAAAAGGGAAATTCTTTATATACATTAATATCTCCTTTTTGCGACAACGTTTTCAAGTTTATTCAGGTCTGTTTTTATAGAAAATGGCCACGTGTGTTTAGCAGAAGTTTACAAAGTCCTCTACTTCGAAAGGGTTAATCAGTTGATGCCACTTAATTGAATAATCAGTTGTATAGTGCAGGTGGAATCTACAATTATTAATACTTATTATTATACCTCACGTGACTTTGTAATGTTAAAATCTCATATACTCATCATGGGCAATTTCTATCTGTCTCATGCTAACAGTATGTTTTTGACCAGTATATGGTTTAATACATGGCATGTGTGTCTAAAATGTTGGTCATGCACGTGCATGACGTCATTTTATACGATAACGTCACCGTTTGGACGTGCAAGCCATGTAACAATATACTGTCAACCGGTATATTCATATGTGGTTTTAAATTGTAGTTCTCATATTCACCTCAAAGTAAGGGTACAAAATTAATTGAATAAACTTTTAATTTTGTTAGGTATAATAAAATAAATATTGCATGGCTTCCAGTTTGACAGTACATATTGTCAACATTCGAGTAATAGTGTTAACCTCAGCTTTGCCTCAGGTATCAGTATTTTCCGCTTTTTGACAATATGTACTGTCACACTGGAAGTCATGCAATATTTATATAATGATATTAAGTTCCTTACATCATTATTCTCACCTTTTTTCTATTTGACATTGTATAAGCAGTCAACTGAGAAGAATTAAACTGTTTTCTTATGTCTAAAGATTCATTTAGCTCTTGGTATTGTAGTAATTGTAACTGCATATGCTAAAAAATTTCGGATACCCCGAGTATACTATAATTATTTTGGATTCTACCTTGTTTTGAACATTTTTTTTCTCTCATATTTTATCAGATTAAAGTTATCGGATCACATTAATTCTCCACAGAAACTAGATAGGGTATAGCTCCAGTAACAACCGAGTGGAAAACATTTCAGGAAAAGGAGTAAATGATGTTTATTTACATTTCTTCTTTTTCCCCAAAGACACTAAATAGAGCTGTAGCATGTAGTTTATAAGTTGTTAAATGCATCTTTAACCCTTTTCAATGCTGAATTTGAAAAAATGAACTTGTCTACTTTTACATTTTGAAGAGTCCATAGTTAATTCTATGCAAATCAAGCCTGCAGATTAGTCTGGTTAGACAGAACAAATGAACCGGCTGTTCTGAATCTTTAGTGGTGGCACAGGCTTTGCAAAATTGATCCCATCAGTAGAAGGGTTAACAAAACACTTTAGGTGGAAAAATTGACACTGCTGAACACAAGTGAATTATCTTTTTCCCACAAAGTTAAGTTTGAATAAAATTTCTTCTCCAAAGTTTGCCTTGGCATATTTTTTCTTGATTTGTTTTTCAAAGCAGATAACTTCAAATAATTAAAACAGTTAACAATAACAAAAACAGGACTTACATTACCAGCTGACATGTAGTACGTTTTAGCTGCTGAGTTGATGACCTGAAATAATAATAAGCAATTTGTTACACTCACCTATGTTTTCTACTCTTGATTGATTATTTTGATCAACAATCCATATGACTTCCAAGCTACTTAGAACAGATGTTGTGCTAATTTCTGTCATGTCAATGCAAAGTGGAAAACTTGTTGGAAAAAAAAAGAGATTTCCCACTAAAGAGAAATTTCTACATGAATTTAAAAACTTCTATGTGAAATAGAAGCCATTCTAGGCCAACAAAGTATGATACCATCTAAATCATTAAAGTGTTCTTCAAAAGATTTAACCATTTCCCACATACAGACGCTATCTGACAGATGACTTTTAAAAACATTGTGGCAAAGGTGAAATTACTCATAATGAGCAATTTCACTAGTTGCCATTAATAATTAAACTGTCGTTAATGGGGATTTTTCACATTTTTGAAAAGATGTTTTAATTTGTTGTATGTGGGAAAGGGTTAAAGTAACAGGATTCCAACACTTCTTTTACAATAGCATATCAGAGTTTAATAGACCCAACAAAAAGGGTACTTCAGTGTAAGCTAGCAAAGTTCTCTTATTATTTGTAGCTCTGAAAGAAGTATGAATTAATATTGCATTTTTCAAAATAGTTTTAACTCATTCCCAAAATTGTACTATTCAACAATCATCTTGATTTTCCATCAGTTATTTTCATACTTGAGGACTGAATAGCATGTGATATGTTCAAAATTAATTTAACTTGCTGTTTTCTGTTTAGTTTGAATGATGAATGTTATCACTTAAAAAACTTATTTAATATATATTACAGCATTACTACCAGTATTATTTACTCTGACACCCATGAATGCCATAGATGCAACAGCATTCCAATCACTGCTTTGCGCTATAAACTACAGTCTTATAATTTTGAAAACTTGTATACCATTTTAAAGGTACAAGTCTGGACGTATAAGTTATTTCTTACAGCAGGGAAAGAATTCTTGCTCTACTTTGAAAATCTCACATTTATCATTAAAGGAATTAAATCTCAAGCATTTAGAAACTAACTACTTTTATAACATACCTGATCAATGGCTTGCATAGAGAAGTTAAAAGTCATGAATTCACAAACAGGTTTCAACCCAGCCTGAAATCATGAAATAAATATTGATTATAAAACCAGAAGTGAAGAAACATACATGTCAAAGCATGACAGATAGACAAGCAAATCCCCTGATAGCTAAGTCAATAGAAACAGGGGCTGTCAATCCAGTGGTTTTGAGTTTGAACTACAGCCTGCCAACATTCTTTTTGATGTTTAACACAAAATTCTATGTGTCAAGCGTCATTTGTCTTCCAAAAAGTGACTAACAGTCTGAGTGGAAAAATAGCCAGTTGCTTGGAAAGACTGTTAAGTGAAGTACAGGTGCCAGAAAGCCAGAAAAACATAGGCATTAGCTCAAGTTAAGGACCTTTTTACATGTTCTAGAATCCTTGTTTGACCCCCTTTAACCCTATGCTGTGGGTACTCAAAAGAATCGTCTCAATGAGACGATTCTATTGAGTACCCACATCATAGAGGTTGGGTGGATAA
>JAUELF010279421.1:0-11952 GCA_031471495.1 Clinocardium nuttallii | reverse complement strand
CCTCTTGTTCATCATCAAAAAAAAAAATACTTGTTGGTTTGAATGTTATCCGGACTGCTTCCATGGTTGTAAAACATAAATTAATTCAGAGCCAATGATATGTTGCCAGGGCCTTCGCTGTCGGTCGCCAAATGCAACAAAAAATCAAAGAAGCGAAGGAAAATCTCGGCGAATAGAGCTGCAATTTTGTTTATATAAATGCTCTAAGCGACGTATATTTTCAACAATACAAGCAAGCTGTCGATAACTTTAACAGGTCTTGATATTTGACAATGTGAAGGTCAAGTTACTGTGTGATCGGAAGTTTTTTTTTCATCCGATTTATTGGATGAATTATTGTCATGACCGATTTACTGATGTTGTCGTTGTCATTATAGAGACACGCGGTTAACTGTTTGCTATTTGATTAGACAAATATTTTTTTAATTTGAACATGTTTTCGTCCGTAATCAAGATTATGTTTGGCCAACCACTTTCGGGTGCGGAAAATTAAAGAAGGTTATGTTAAGTGTGGACCCAATAGTTGTATGAAACTCTAGTGAAAGCAATGAACTATAGCGTATATAAACTCTGCACAGCGAGAGTAAACAAAATCAAATCATTCAATCAGTACACGTAGTGACAAGGTTCGCCCTTCGTCCGTCGTCTGTCCACAATTTCTTGTGAACACGATAAAATCATCATTTATTATCCGATGTCTACCAAACTTATGTAGCTAGATATACATGAGAGCTCAGTTCATTTAGAAAACCAGCCAGAACCATCCATGCATGACAGGATTATGGCCCTTTAAAATAGGCAAAATTGCTATAATTGACCTTGTGAACAAGATAAGTTATCATTTATTATCCGATATTTATCAAACTTATACAAGAGCTAGATATACATGAGAGCTCGGGTTTTTAGCTATACTGGCCAAAGGCCAGAAGGGCTTATGTCGTGGCGATTCGTCCGTTGTCCGTGCGTCCGTAAACAATTTATCGTTAACATGATACAGTCTTTATTTGTTATTGTATCTCAATCAAACTTATACAGTAGTTAGATATGCATGAGAGCTTGGTTCCTATCGAAAACCAGCCAGATCCGCCCATGCATGACTGGATTACATATTGCATATGCCCTCATGGGCCTCTTGTTTTTTGAAAACCAGCCAGACCCGTTCATGCATGACTGAATTATGGCCCTTTAAAATTGGAAAAATTGTTATAATTGACTTAATGAATTCATGTCCTTTACATTGATTTATAAACATCCGTTGACCGATCTTAACCATACTTGGTATACAGTTAGTATATGGCAAGGTCTATAAGCCTATTTACTTTCAAGGTCATAGGTTAAGTCAAAATTGGACTGACTATTTTCCCATATCAACAACATTTTGACCACTCTACACTGAACATCCTTCGACCGATCTTAACCAAACTTGGTATACAGTTAGTATATGACAAGGTCTATAGGCCTATTTATTTTTAAGGTCATAGGTTAAAGGTCAAAATTTGACTGACTATTTTCCCATATCAACAACCTTGTGACCACTATACACTGAACATCCTTCGACCGATCTTAACTAAACTTGGTATACAGTTAGTATATGGCAAGGTCTAGAATCCTATTTATTTTCAAGGCTAAAGGTCAAGGTCAAAATTGGACTGACTTTTCTATATCAACAACCTTGTGACCACTCTACGCTGAACATCCTTCGACCGATCTTAACCAAACTTGCCATACATTAAAGTATATGTCATGTTATAATTATAAAAATAGTTAATGGTACTGAGGGCCATATTGACCTAGAATTCACTTGATATGATAAGATAAATTTTGTTTTGATCAAGGAAACAGCTATTCTTATGGCAAAATAGTAGTTCTATTATTTTCAATCACAACAGAACTTGATGTGATGATTGAATACTGAGGGGATGCATCCGTTTTGCGATGCCCTTGTTATTTTAAAATTTATTTCGTCTTCCTAATACAGCTCCAGTTAAGAGAGAGAGAAATAAGTATCTGGAGGATGAGACCGCTGCCATCCCAGTGAGAACATTGTCACGATGGAAAAAGCAGAGGGTCATCACAAGTAGAAGATCTCTCAACATGTGTTACGAATCTGCTACAGATACAAAAGGTAAGAGAATAGTGTCAGTTTGCAATAGGTAGTCCATATATTTATTGACTGACCATTATTAATCTCCATTTTAATCAATTGCATGTGACGTCTATACAATTTGGCTCGAAATTACCTATAGTCTATGTTCCATGGGATAAGTATCAAGGTTGCCACTTGACTTGAGAAGTCGGGGAATGTTTGTTTTTTTCAAGGTCAGGGAATTTTAAAATATCAAAAAGTCAGGGAGAAGTCAGGGAAATTTGAATTGTGTGTTGATGAATTTGTTTGGGTGGCTTATAGCAGTCTTCAGATAAGCGAACAAAATAAAAGTTTAAGACTAAATGTTTAGTTTCTTAAGGATAACAAATGTTCATCAACAAGCACATTCTAGTACCATTGTACTTTTGCGGAAGTCAATATAAGTATTGTTGTTTTTAGGTATTTTGTCTAAAAAATTAGAACAAAATACCTAAAGTTGTAGTCAGGGAAACTTTGATTTAGTCAAGGAAATTTATTGAAGACCGAGAGAGGCAACCCTGAGTACTGTTTCTTTAACCAATAGCGCTAGTGGCGCAGCGTCAGGCTGCCACCAAATTCTTGCTTTAAATGTCTTCTTAAGAACCACTGGTCTGGTTTCAACCAAACTTGGAAGTATCATTGGGGGATGGCAATTTAGATTTGATAACATTTAGCAGCATCATATAGGGGTAAACTTTTCTCAAAAAACAATATTGTAGAAGAGCAAATAGCAGAGCTTCGATATTTTCCATACATGATGCTCTAGGGGTGTATTTTACGATTTGTTCAAAGGGAGTATTAAAACATGCATTATTAGGTCACTGCTACATACATTTTATCTAAGATGACTGATTGGCATTTTTGTTTAGCTTCAATTCTGTAACATGGATTAATTTAAGGCAGATATGTTTGTTTTACAAACATTTTCTATTATAATTCTTTTTTCTCCACCAGACACTGCCATTGCAGAGGGACAATTGGAGGCTTTAACTGATATTGCTGATTATACGGAGACACTCAAAGACGATTCGGACAGGAATCTGAGCAATAAATCAAAGTCGACATCAAACTATGACTTCATCATTGATCCACTTTCAGGCAGTGATTTTTTCAATAAATCTTCAACAGCGTTGAACACTGAACCTGACACTGCATCCAACTTTAATGGACTTGTGTCAGCCTTACCGCTTCAAGCTGCTTTTGCCCAGATGTCAGCAGATCATGTTTCGTCAGATAATGAAAAGCTTCATCAACACAAGGTTATTGTTATAGTGAATACTCATCACCATTATCTTCATGTTTGAATGATGAGCAGTACTCAGATTCTTCTTTAGGATTAAAATATGAATTGAGTGAGAATGAACACATGTCATTGACAAATTCAGGAACACAATTGATCCATTATCACTAAGTGAAGATGATCATGACAGAGGATCAGAAAATGATTCAACAAACTTTGAATCCGATATATCTGTCTCACTTAGTGAAGACGATGACGATGCCTGTACCATTCATGAGGAATTAGAGAGCTCACATAACCTGCCCATAGAAGAATTCAAAGCTCTTTCACTTCTCTCCTGTTTTTCACGTAACAAGTTTTCTGCAAAGACCAGTAAAGATGTCATTGAAACTCTGAAACAAACTTACTCCGATGTACAGGACATTTCAAGTTTAGTCTATAGCAAAATGATGTCATACATTGAAACAACACCTATAAAAGAAGTCCACTATTGTATACTATGCAACACTATCTTCTCTGAAGAAAAAGATGTATTCCAATGCCAACATGCTACCTGTGTTGGTCTCCGTTACAAGTGACCAGTATCTAGTCAGCTAAATAAAGGACGACAACCAAGACAATGTTTTATGATGGCAGATGTGAAGAAGCAATTGGTAGATCTCTTGCAATATGAATGTATATTGTACTAGATAAATACATGTATTGACTTTATTAGCTCACCTGGCTAAGGGCCAAGTGAGTTATTGCCATCTTAACGTGTCCGTAAATAATTCATATTTTTGACTTCTTAAGAACCGTGTGAAGAAAAATTAAATTGGTTTCAGATATGTCCATATAGAGGGACTGGGACATTTAAGGATAAACAAGAGACACATGATGGCCCTATATCGTTCACCTGAGATTCCTGGCCAAATTGTCTTGTAAATGATATTGTAAAGTTTTCAGATATTTTTTCACAAATATTGGTTTCAGTACCTCTTTGTACGTTATAAATCCCATTCACATATCCTTTGTCATTTTGTACTTACATTCCTCATTTAGTTCAAAATTATTTTTGATTTTTAGCTACAAAGTAGCCTAATCCCATGACAGCCAGGTAAACTAGCCCAGTCCATGTGTGATCATTATTTTGAAATTAAGCCAGTGGTTTAACAGAAGGTTTACAATGTTTTCATAACAGACATACAAGCTAAACTAGCAACACAAACTGGCACCCATGTTTTTTACGCAACAAGATAAAATTGAACATTTATCAAGAAACATTTCTGTAAAATTGTTTTGAATTCACAGAAGATTGCCATATAAGGAAAACTATAACCTCCACCCCTGGTGGCCCACCGTTTAAACCTGCTTTGCCTTTATTTTCTAGGGATATGGGACAACATTGACCATAATAAAGAGGCAGCATATGAAAGGGCCACATCAGGATCAAAGATTATCACAGATATAATGGATGGATGTGCTTATCAAGAAATGGTTAGATAAGGTGGTTTTCTCGACACAAGGCCGCATAACATTTCAGCTGTGTTTAACACTGGTGATGTCAACCTTTACTCGTCGTCAAAAATAGAATTATGGCCCATATTCCTAGCTATTAATGAACTATGCCCATCAAAGCGTTTTTCACGAGACAATATCCTTCTCGTTGGATTATGGCAGGGTAAAGGAAAACCACATTTCAAAGAGTTTTTACAGTGTTTAGCGAGTACATGAATCAGCTCTATTTAGAGGGAGTTCAAGTTGCTATTGGAGCTGACACATACACAGTTAAGTTAGCTGTACTGTGTGGCATAGCAGACTTACCTGCCAAAGCTGAATTCCTCAATATGTCCTATTTCAACGGAGCAGATGCGTGCATAACATGTGAGGAACCTGTCATGACGGTATGTATTACTCTGCATAAATTCCTGTAAATTGTTTTTTGTTTTTTCATGCATACTTGTTATCTTGTTTAAACATAATTTGCGATGATTGCTTGCTTTTGTGACCTCTACATATTAAAATTGCGTACAACACTTACACTGGCAGTCAACAACCATTCATGCAAAATTATGCTTGGAAAAAGGCAGTTTAATTTAGAATTCCTCTATTATGACCACAAGGAAAGTGGTCTTAATAGAGGGGTGGTCTCATTACTGGAATTTGAGTTTAGGTCAATGTTACAGATATATAATTGGTATTATACCATAAATATCAAGTTAACCTTGTTGTATACTGT
This sequence comes from Clinocardium nuttallii, assembly GCA_031471495.1. Classification (NCBI taxonomy): domain Eukaryota; kingdom Metazoa; phylum Mollusca; class Bivalvia; order Cardiida; family Cardiidae; genus Clinocardium; species Clinocardium nuttallii. Next base: position 6,369 of record JAUELF010279421.1, on the reverse strand, counting down.
ATCTGAATGAGAATAACACAAAGATTACATAAATGTATAAAAGTTTTATATTTTATTTTTAAAATATTTAAGATCATAAAAATCATTTAAAATAAACATGCACCATCTTTAACACATAAGTTGCAACACTGTGTCTTTCCAAAGCCGATTTTGTTCAAGACTATTTTGTATTAATTCAACCATTCAATGAAAATTATTTTCTTTTACGTTCGTCCATTTTTAAGTCCAATTTTAGTCTAGTTTGATTAGAAATCGGAAAGATGAAGAATGACACAGCTTTAAATAGTCATAATTGTCATTACACATTTCATCAATTATCAATTCAATTAATACTTATACATATTAAAGCCTTATCGAGAGTGATTTCTCTGTGGCTGTTTGTTTATCATTACAAACAACCATTTCCCGATTCATTATCACTTTTGGCAATTGTTTACGACTTGTTATAAATCTGTGTGATGTTGATATTGCAAACTGAAATTGATTGACACCTTGAACAATAACAGGATCATAATACAACATAGAAAGATTGGTTCTTGATTTTGTGATCGTAAAACATAATAGTGGGGTGGTCATATTACCAGAGCAGATGCGACCATTAGGTAATGAAAGGAGGACCCTGGTAGACATGTTTCTAGTTGCCTTTATATTTGCTGCATGGTAGTTTACCAAACAACTTTAACCATTTACTCCATAAACATGCCTCCCGCACAAAAGGCATTTGAAAACAGTGTAAGACCTGTTCTGTTTACATACTGTCAAAAATGGATGAAAATATACCCCTAACCAAAATATTGACCTTGAATTTGGGAGATTCTACTTTAACTCTTTCCCGCATATAGACGTTTTCTGACACCTCTACAGCAGACAGCTTTTTGAAAACATAGTGGCTAAAGAAGGAATTGCTCAAAACAAGCAATTTCTCCTTTTGCCACAATTTTTCCTCTTTTAGTCATAGGTTATCCATTCAGTTATAGAGATTTTCTATTTATTGACAAAATATGTTCAAAGTCGTATGCTGCAGAATTGTCGTATGGGGGAAAGGGTTAAAGAATTAGGAATAAACAGTTTTTGTGTTACAAAATGTTACAGAAAGTTATACTCCTTATTATTTTGCAGGCAAAGCAAGGGAAATGGAATGCACGGTGCTTTCCATACCGGATACAAGGATCAAGGTATCCAGCACGGACTCACAACAATGTTTTAACACACATGAGGACAGGAACTCAACAAAATCGTTCAAAAGGTTTCAAAGGCTTGTCGGGAGTTTCTGAACTTAACAGTTATGACATTGCAAGAGGCACAGTGCCAGACTGCATGCATGGAGTGTTACTTGGAATTACAAAAACACTTTTAAAAAAATGGTTTTCTCCATCTGGATGCAAAAAAGACTATTTCATTGAGAGACATTTGAAGGTACTTTCTGAGAGAATGCAGACCATCACACCACCCGACTCAATTGAAAGATTGCCAAGTAATCTAGAGAATAACTACAGTCACTTCAACGCGACAGAGTAACAGTCATGGCTATTGTATTATGCTAAACCTTGCCTCGACGGATTTTTGCCAGAAGAGTTCATGGAGAACTTTTGTTGTCTCTCAGATGGCATTTACATCTTACTTGGAGACAGTATCACCCTGGAGTCCATGGAGAAAGCTACTGACCTGCTTGATCAATGTTATTCATCTTTTTAAAGACTATATGGAGATGGCTCCTGTGGACTAAATGTACACAATGTTGGATGTCATCTTTGTAGCAGGAAAAGACTAATTCATGGAAAGTCACATATGAAGCTATAAATTGTGATTTGGCTGGATCCTTAAAAAATATCGAAGAGTCTAAAATGGATAACAACATCATAGAGCAGTTGAATCGTCTTTATAACAAAAAACAATTTAAAAAGGTGGATAGGATTATTGTTAAGGGCACAAAGTTCTACTCTGAGCAGTATAGCAGAATGCAGAAGAGAACTTGTCATGTGGTGCTATACGGAGACAAACAAATTGGAAATGTCCAATACTCCATTTTGTGTGATGATTTGGATTTGGTCTATGTAGTCTGTTGTACAGAAAATGGACCAAATTCCATCTCATCAACAAGCTGCTGCTCCCATCTTGAGTCATTTGATTCAAGTAAATAACTCTTCAGTGAGAGAACTTGTGAATGCTGAGAAATTGCATGAAATTTTGGTATATATAAACTCAAAAACGGATGTTTTTTTATATTTCAAGAATGCCAAATCGGTTTGGGCATGCAGTCTTCAAATGAGTTCAGGTCTTCACATTTTTACAAATTTTACCATGTACAGAACTTCAGTCATTTTTCAGCATTGCTTCGTAGAGGGTACATGCTTTGTATTATAATCAACTACTCCAACAGTTTTGTGTTGCCTGATACTTTTTTAATATTTATTTTTTCAAATTGGTCTAAAAAAATGTTAAAAAAAAGAAAAGAAAATGGGCCAGGCCAAGAACTGTTCTAGAACTTATAAGAACAAAAAATGTTCTTGAACTGTTCTTAAAATGTTCTAAGCACACGAGTTCTAGAACTATGGCTTGATTTCTTTCAGGAACTGTTCAAGAACAGTTCCTGATATTCAAGAACTGGACAAGAACTGTTCTTGACCATAAGAACCGAGTTTCGCAGGGGAGCTTGGCTCCCTAATACAGCCGACCTTTTCGCCTGAGGAGTAGACACTTTTTGAACACATAGTGGGAAAAAGAGAAATTGATTTAAATGAGCAATTTCTGCTATCCCAGGAGATCTCCAATTTTGGTTTAACCCTGTACCTGATACAGCAATTCTGCAGCAGACGACTTTTAACATATTTTGTCAGAAAATAGAAAATCTCTTTAATTGAATGGATAACCTATGACTAAAAATGGAAAACATTGTGTCAAAAGGAGAAATTGCTCGTTTGAATTTCCAATATGCTAAATGTTACAACTATTTCCTCTGTGTTTTTGTGGCGATTGGTTTGACAATCGCCACAATGCTAACACTCTGAAACAATTAACAACAACAAAAATATTTACCTACTTCCTTTAAACCGTCAAATATATAGTTCCATCAGTGCATGCAGAGACACGATTAATAATAATCATGTCATCAAAACAAACATTCTGGCAAACTTATTCTACTGTCAAAAGATGCAGCTTTTCTCAAATTTAAACTGTACCAGAGTGCACTATTATTGAAAATCGCAGGGCCTAAACCGAGATACTACTTGTTACTTTGCAGGATTTTCTATACAATCCCTACTAAAGTGCCATTGGCGCTTTGATTTCAAAAGGTTGATGTACCGCCAAAAAAAAACACTTGTTATCTTTTTAGCCTGTCGTCCCTTGTCTGTCCACAATTTCTTGTGAACAAAATCGGTTTTCATTTATTATCAGATGTTTACCAAACTTATTCAGCTGGATTATGGCCCTTTAAAATTGGCAAATTGCTATAATTGACCTTGTGAACAAGTTAAAGTCATCATTAATTATCCGATGATTACCAAACTTATGCTGTGGCTAGATATACATCAGAGCTTGATTCCTTTCGAAAACCAGCCAGATCCATTCCTGCATGACTGGATTATGGCCCTTTAAAATTGGCAAAATTGTTATAATTGACCTTGTGAACACATTTATTGACTTCATTTATTATCTGATGTTTACAAACTTATTCAGTAGCTAGATATCCATGAGAGCTCGGTTCCTTTCGAAAAAACAGCCAGATCGTTCCATGCATGAAGGGATTATGGCCCTTTAAAATTGTCAAAATTGCTAAAATAGAGCTTGTGAACATAATAGAGAGTTCATTTACTATCTGATCTTCACCAAACCTTGATAGTAGTTAAATATTGATGAGAGCTTGGTTCCTTTCGAAAACCAGCAAGATCTGTCTATGCGTGACAGGATTATGGCCCTTTAAAATTGTCAAGCTTGTGAACACAATAGAGATTCCATTTACAATCTGATCTTCAATAGTAGTTAAATATTGATGAGAGCTTGGTTCCTTTCGAAATACAGCCAGATGTGCCCTAGCGTGACTGGATGATGGCCCTTCAAATTGTCAAAATTGCTATAATACAGCTTGTGAACGCAATAGACCCTCCATTTACTATCCGATCTTAACCAAACTTACATGGTTGTTAAATATTGATGAGAGCTTGGTTCATTTTGAAAACCAGCCAGATCGCCCATGCATGACTGGATTATGGCCCTTGAAATGGTCAGAAATGCTATCATACAGCTTGTGAACACAATAGAGCCTCCATTTACTATTCGATCTGAACCAAACTTACATGGTTGTTAAATATTGATGAGAGCTTGGTTCATTTTGAAAACCAGCCAGATCCGCCCATGCATGACTGGATTATGTCCCGTGAAATGGTCAGAATTGCTGTAATACAGCTTGTGAACACAATAGAGCCTCTACTTACTATCTGACCTTCACCTAATAGTAGTTAAATATTGATGAGAGCTTCGTTCCTTTCGAAAACAAGCCTGATCTGCCAATACATGACTGGATTATGTCCCTTGAAATTGTCAAAATTGCTATAATACAGCTTTTGAACACAATAGAGCCTCCATTTACTACCTGATCTTCATCAAACTTAGATAGTAGTTAAATATTGAGGAAAGCTTGGTTCCTTTCAAAAACCAGCAAGATCCATGCCACTCATGGGCTTCTTGTTCTTATATGTGCATTGTAAAATCTTCAAAAGAAATTGGCACAAATGTTCTTTGGGGGACCTTCTACCAAGGTTGTTCAAATTAATCTGATCCATTGAAAAACATGGCTGCCAGGGAAATGGCTTGTTTTCCTTATGTGTATAGAGTGAAAACTTTGAAAACTATTAAAGATCTTTTAAATCAGGTGAGCGATATTATGAGGGCCATGATGGCCCTCTTGTTTTTTGTGTTGGTTACTTTGTCCAAGATTATTTGTTTTGTCACTGCTGCTTTTCATGTTTTATTTCTTTAAAAAATATAGAGAAGGTGTTGATTTAATGCAGAATATACAAATGACCTTTAATTCATTAACTCCAGGATTTTACACACTTCAATGCAAATGTCAACTGATATCTTGATAGACATTCTGTGTCTTTTTACTTTGTAGGGAATCAGATTGGGTCACTCTTGTAAATGTCACATTTTGAAATTCTCCTTTCAATGAAGCCCATGAAATGCTATGGTCTATTTTGAGAAGTTGTTTGTGAAAGACTTATAGGTCAAATTAAGCCTTAAACATCTACATCTACACACAATTTTGTTCGCGTAGAAATTAGTGTATACCATCACCAGAATGCAGTGAATAGAGTTTAAATTCATTGTAATGTGTAAAGGATGCACTGGAAATGATTGATTTGATCACTTTGAGGATTTTGACCTTGTTTAAAAGTCAAAGTAGAAAATGCTAAACACCGAATCTGTCCGGGCCTGATTTGGTCCAAAATAACGGAAAGCATTTTCACCTTGTGAATTCTTTCTTGCATAATGCATTACCCTCCCGATTTTCTTTGGATTGTTTTAAAGCTTAAAGTAACTCTTTTCAATGATATAATGGTGTTCCACATGAGAAACGTTGAGAAAGTGGGACATTTGTGGACTGAAACTGGTAAATTTTCATGGAAACAAAGAAAGAATTTATTTATGAAATTGTAACCAGCATTATATCTGAACCTCCGTTTAGAGTAGATGACAGAAAAACAAAATTATTATTATTATACAATTTCTTTCCTTAAAGCCTCGGTTGCTGGTATTGCATGAATATAATAACAACTTAACGAAGTAAAAAGGATGTGAATAATGACCTCCAATATTATGCATTAATTGAGAATTATTGATGCTATCATACATCTCAGTAAGAAGACGTCAGATTCTTTTTGTTACAGGCAAGCAACTAAATTTGTCGTTTATATGGATTCTTCAAAATGCCATGTGGCTGTTGACATTCAAGCTTGTTTACCAGATAGTTTATGGGTTTCTTATTAGCTAATTTACTTTTACCAGATTTTTATCGAATTCCCCCTCAGGAGAATGTAGGAGTAAAATCATATTCCGACTAGTTCACTAACTGTCGACCCCCACAAATTGTTCTCTTAGCTCTTTAGTCAAATAACTCACTTACTCAACCATGATTGCCCTAAACGGTTTATCCCAGCATCCTCTCAATGACCTCACCAGAATTTGTTCAAATTTTGGGGATCCTTGCCAACAAAACGAAAAAAACTTCAAAATTCTTCTTCTCCCAAACTGGTTGGCTGAACTTCACATTATTTTGTAGAAATGTTCCTTAGATGACCCTCTATCAGATTCCTTCAAGCCATGTTGATTGGTTGAAAAACATGGCCGCCAGGGGGCGGGGCTATTTTG
>JAUELF010279400.1:0-10500 GCA_031471495.1 Clinocardium nuttallii | reverse complement strand
AGGTTATCCAATTAATTATAGAGATTTTCCATTTTTTGTTAAACTATGTTTGAATTCGTCTGCTGCAGAATTGTCGTATGAGGGAAAGGGTTAAACGATTTCCTCATGCAGACACATGTTCACGCATCCGCAGCAGATGGTGATTAAAAGTTCTTAAAATGAGCATGAAAGAATACCATTGTATTCGATCGTGTCTGATTCCTTAAACTTTGATGTAGATTCAACTGCGTCATAATAATATACAGTGTAACCTCTCAAAGCGACACCCCTGTAAAAAAGCGGTAACCTCTTGAGAACGGCTGTATACTATTTGCAATAATTTAAGCTAAAAGCAAATGAGAAGATTGAAAGTATAAACAAAAGACATGTTGTTGTGTGTTTGGATGGGCCGGGAAACATTTTAAAGAAAAGGAGAAATTGTTCGTGTCTCACAATTCTCACAATGGTTTTTTAAAAAGTTGCCTGCGTTCAGGTGCGAAAACATCATGGAAATGTTTAACCTGAACAGGGCAGGACCTCTCCAGAACGACAATTATTCGTTGTACCTGTCAGATGTTGTTCTTGAGAGGCTGCAGTGTACATATTTACAAAGGTCAAGGTCAATATCAGGTCGATATTGCCGAGCAGTATTACAGGGGGACAATTACCTTTGCCGAGGCGCTAATCAATTTTGAACGAATAACAACGCTTTCTCCGCGAGCAGAAAATTGTATTAGATTAGATGGTAACGAATTACCTGTGAGATTAGCACAGCATGTAAATAGCCCTTGCTTGGGGCTAAGGTGGTATTTATTAATTTCTCACGAGATGAAGTTTTCGTGAGATTTATAGTTAGACTACGTCGGACTAATTTTGGCCAAAGAGATGTACCCAACAAGAAAAAGAATTATTGAGATTAAAACATTCAATTACTTTAGTCGATGGGGGTGTTATACCGTTTTCAATAGTGATACAGTTATATCGTGGCGACCAGTCCACCTAATCAAGGTTAACATAACACTGTTCCCAGACAACAAACTTCCTTTTCATATAGACTGTCCAGACCATAGGTGGAAGGCGAGTCCTGCTAGTCATAATGACGTAAGTTTATTATCGGAAAAAACTGTATGGCAAAGTCGGGGCCCAAACTTACGAACCCTTGACAAATAAACTCCGAACTAGCTATCGTGGCGGCATGTATATCAGGGAATTAGATAAGAGTCTTATCTACGTCCCTGTGTATATAATAAGTAGTTTCGGAAATGGCGAATTTAGTTTCGTCTTTAAAATATTCCCTAAAAACATATTAAGAAAGTACACACTATTTATAACTTGGAACAAAAAAATAAATAATTATAAACGTTTTTCGTTTAAACTTTATGTATCAGAAAAAGAGGAAAGGAAAACGAGTTAAATATTGAAAATAAATACTTAGAGCAATTACGAGGGTAATTATCACGCTCAGTGATTCTAACGGGTTTTCTTTGAAATGTCGACCTAAAGTATAATGAAGTACCATTTTGTTCTTAGCGCTACTTGCAGTTCTATGATACCGTCTTCAGAAAATCGAAGCAATCTTGTAATTACCGATTAAATAAATTGTAGCCGGAAAAAAAACATCCCTGCTACAGGCGCCCCACCACCATAAAAGTGCATCTCATGGTATCGTTGTGTCGGCACCAAGCAAGACTTAGTTAAAACCCTTACCAACATGCAGACGTAATTTGACGAATCAAAGTCAGAGGACCTTTGAAAAAAATGCGGCAAATGGTGAGCTTGCTCATGATGAGCAATTAGCCATTTTGTCACAATGATTTCAATAGGATAAATAATAAGTTTATACATGTATTAATTCATAGAGATTTTCCATAGCTTTGCCTAGATTTGTAAAGGCGTTTTTTTTCCAGATTTATTATATGTGTGAAAGAGTGGGGATATTATCAATTGTGAGCGGGTCGTTATTTGTACCATTTTACATGACACGGATAATAAGTACAAAGGGAAACCTAAATAATGCTTCCAACTGCTTTAAAAACAACGATTTATGACCTTCAGGCATGTTTCGATCTTTGCAGAAAGTGCAAGTTATTACACAAATCTGACGTACGTCACCGGGTTTTAGCATGATGTACGGTTGCAATAAACCGGAGTTTGCCGGGTGTTACATCATTGTCTATTGACGAATAAAAGAGCATTACACATAAAATATGGCGGCGTATGTCGGTGTTAACGCATTCGTATGGGTGCTCGAAAATTTATTTGCAGTCGACGGGCCGTTTAAACGTTCGTCCCAGGTGCCAGGGAATAACGTGTTGTGGGAGTACTGGTACGGGAAAGCCATGACAAGCACGTAAGGTGATCTGGTCACTGTGATATAACTGAGATACCGTTAAAAATGGCGCCAAACTCCAATAAATTTGCCAGTACACACTTTTGTCAAAAGTACAATGTATTAAATCAAAATACAGGAATATCGTCGAGAAACCGTCACATTTTTACATATAAAATGGTATAATTTAACAATGACCGAACAGGAGGATTTGGGGCTGGTCGTTTCGGGTATGATCGCAATTCGTTGCTGTCTTGATATACAAAGCACATTTCATAGCCTAGAAATGACCATGAAACTACTCCAAAAAACTACGAAAACATTATTGTTTGTGTTTTAGAAATCAACTTTATGCTCCAAGTACGACTTCTGATTAGTCAATTTCGAAAAGGAACTTGCATCTTCTACTCAGATGCTTCAGTACCAAGTCCGAGCCAATATACTGCTTTACACCTATCACCAAAGTGTTCCTGATCCAAAACAATGACAGTTTACTCTCTGCTACGGATTGTTATCAGGTATCTGATTTCTGAGTAGGGAACGTTTTTAAAGTGGGATAGTATTATGGCTGAAATACATTTCAAAACGACTTAAGATTATTTATATAACGAACGTCCGATCATGGAAGGGGTAAAACGAATGAGTCAAAGGGGAAATATGGCCCAGGTTCTCACGTATAGCACGAGGACTTGCCAGCAAGGCGTATGCTATTCGTAATGAGGGTTGGCAAGTCAGTCTGATAGTCAGATAACACTATCCAACATTCGTCAGGATCAACGCCAAATTATTATACTTTATTACTACAATAATAGATACCCAAACCGTGATTTATCTTAGTTATAACTGCTGATATCTATTGATGAAACACTGACTGTAAATATGCCATATAGCATAAATGTTGTGGAAAGTTATTGATACCATGAACTTTGTTTTATTTAGTTAGGTGTTTAGTTTCAGTATTATTATACAATGTATATATTATTATATTATCAAACGTTATTATTTATCTTTAAATATTGATGAATTATATATCCGATAATTTAGCTATTTACAAATCCTTTGGGATTGGGCCCTAACTACAACTTATCATATTCTCAGGCAAGCTACGCCCCCTGGTATTATGAGGCCCGTTGATATACAAACGATAGTACGACCTTTTATGCAGTTGTAATAAACTGCGTGGCTGTTTCCTTCTGGAATTGACAGATAATGAGTAATCAAACAACGAAAACCCTTTAACATCATAGAGTAACAGTTCAATCTCGATTTGAGAGGAAACATGCATGTTAAATGAAGATATTAGTTCAGACTGATCGTAGCCGTTTCCAAGTTGCAATCAATTATCACAAATCGTTGAGAATTCACGCCCATATGCATTGTTTCTGGTAGACACATACGTTTAAACTGAATTATGTTACATCGATTGCGAAACAAGCTTTAAGCTTTTGTTAATCACGCTTTGATTTGTTGTGACATAAACAGTAATCGAGCCGTTTGTATGGGGGAAAAAGGCAGAACCCGCTCATCACGTGATTCGAACCAGGGACCTTTGGTACGAGAGGCCGACGCTCTACTATTGTCTCCATACACATTTTTATTGATGCAAACAGTCTGTGAGTAAGAGCAAGTCCGCGTGAGAAATCAGTGATTATATATTATTATTATACCATTAAACCCTTTCACATATATGCAGACGCATTTTGAGAGACTCTCAGATAGAAACTTTTGAAACAGTGTGAAAAGTATAATAATTATGATACTCATGTTTGTCAAATCCACTTTCCATCACAATATCAATTTTGCAACTTTATATAACCCTTTTCACACAAATAGGCAATCAAAGGCTTTTGCAAACAAAGCAGAAACAGATGGGACAGCTCGTGGCGAGCTGTCTCTCCAGAAATCTGCATTGTGTACAACTTAGACATTTTAAAAATATTACCAAATGTAAAAGGTTGAGTGGTTTAATTTTCAACATTGAAGAGTCGACTTTGTGAAAGTCGGTAGAGACAGAGTTTTATCATTTATGAACATTACACTATCATTTATGAACATTACACTATCATTTATGATAATTACACTATCATTTATGAACATTACACTATCATTTATGAACATTACACTATCATTTATGAACATTGTACTATCATTTATGAACATTTCACTATCATTTATGAACATTTGCACATTTTGCCAATTTGGGTGGCTTCAAAGTCGTCTACTGCAGATTTGATGCACGTGGGAAAGTGTTTTGGATCAGGCTTGTTAGTTGCCTGTGACGGTTTTTGAACCGATAAACTTTGCTCATCATTTCAGTACTAGAGATTAATTCAAAACTTATCGCACCAAGCAGGAACTAAATGGCAGGCTCACTAAATCCTTTGCTATTTGTAAATTACCAACAATTATTTTATAACAGAATTTTAAGAACCATATGAAATAGTCATGTAACAGTTTCCATTGCTAACAACTAGTACATACATTGTTATCCCTTAAATGTATTATAGAAAAGTATACTAAATAATATAATTGTTATTTAATATATGTATTGATACAAACATAAAGCAGCAATCCAGTAATGTTTTCCAACATAAAAAAAAACAAGTGCGCCCTACTAAACAAACAACGACAGACACGCGAAGTGAGGCAAAACAAATGGTGCTTGCACATTCCAATGCAGGTCTATCTGAACTGATAAGCCAAGCGGCTTTCCCCTCTGCTTTTGAAGCATACGTTTTTCTCCCGCACATATTTCTTGTCTAATAGTCTAGACAAAATCAGATCCCTTGATGTATACGCAGGTATTTAAGTTGGAAGTATCATTTTAAAGGATATGGATTAAATGGAAATCATATGAATGTCTTTGGAAAGGAGCGTTTTTTTTCTGCAAGATTCAGTTAATCTCTGACATGTTGCATGCATTTAAAACAGAGGAAATTGGACTTATTTAAACAAAGGCATAGAAAACATGAAGTAAACATCTCTTTCCTATATAGTATCTCCCTTATTTCAATCCTATGTTGTGGGTACTGAACAGTAGTATCTCACTGATTCTTTAGAGATCAGAACAGAAAGTGATTTTGGAACATGAAACGAGCGTTTAATCTGGGTCTCTGTTAACGCTTTCCCATCTATTAGACGCATTTTAGAGTGATAGCAGCAGACGACTTTTGAAAACACTTTGGCCAAAGGTGAAATTGCTCATGATGAGCAAATTCTCATTTGGCCGCAATGTTTAACTTTTTTTTTAACAATAAAGCTATTTTTAATGGAGATGTTTTTAGGTTTTGTGACACTTTGTTTTCAAAGCCGTCTGCTGTATATGTGTTGAATGTGGGACAGGGTTAATGTGAATAGACTGTAAAGTGCATCAAAAATCTTGCAGACGTCTGAAATCATTGTCGCAAACGGAGAAGCAGATAATTGATGAGAAATTTCTTCTTATGCTACAAGGTTTTCATTGTTATTCAATAATTGTTATTGATAGTTCCCATATCTTTGACTAAATGTGTTCAAAGTTGTTTCCTGAAGATGTGTTATATGTAGGAACGGGTTAAGAGCAATTTCTTCCTTAGCCTAAATGTTTTCTACAATTCATACTTTCATTTATACTAATTGTCCATGTTTTTCGCTGAATGTTTTAAAAGTCGTCGGTTGCAGAATGCTCGTATGCGAGGAGGCGGTTGAAGTGAAGAGGAAACATAAAACGTAATAGTTATACACCTTTCCTTTCGTTTGTTTATTTGAATCATGTCGGATTTGACTGATAAGTATAAACAGACATTTATAACAAAATATATGACATGACATCTCGCTAACCTGTTATCATTTTGAATGTGATAGAGATAGGAAATTAAAACAACATAACAGTGCAAATGAAAATCTGATTGTTGGGGATAGGTAAACCATTTTTCAGAAATTATGATATTTGTAATCAGAGTTGTGAGTGTACTCCAATAAACAATTTATGGTCGCAGGATGATATGGGGTCTCAGGTGAGCATTTACATACGCATAATCTAAGCAGAGTCTTTTCGCTTCGCATCTATGTTAGATAGACTTAACCCTTTCCCTCATACGACACTTCTGCAGTAGTCGACTTTGAACATATTTTGTCTAAAAATGGAAAATCTCTATAATTGAATGGATAACATATGTCCAAAAGTGGAAAACATTGTGGCAAAAGGAGATATTGCACGTTTTGTGCAATTTCTTCTTTTGTCACTATGTTTTCAAGAAGCCGTCTGCTGCAGATGCGTCAGAAAGCGTCTATATGAGGGAGAGGGTTAAGCCGACATTCGTTAGTTGATAATTTCTTTACTAGGTTTGCAAGCGAACAGAGTTTGCCATACTTGCCCGTCAATATGTCAGAATTTCAACATGTTGCAAATGAAAATGTCGACTAAGAAAGCAAGATTTTCGACATTTTTATATATAGTGTTATTTATCCCCCAGACATAAATCAAATAAAATTTGAAATGCTGCTGGCCGATCTTTGGTTCGAACTCACAACCCCTGGTTTGACAGCCCGCGTCGCTTTAATTACTGGTACTCGGCGCCTACGTGGTATAGCTAGCAAGTTGCCCGTAAAAAGAAATTAGAAAACGATGTCAGTCTTTTTAGGAGCCGTTCCACGATCAAACCAAATTATTGACTGCGTTAAGTATCAACCTTGTATCAGACTATAGCATGCCGCGCAGGTTAAACCCAGACAGACCTTGTGCGCTTTCTTTTGGTTTTCTGTTTCAGGCCTCGTTACTCTATACCTCTAATTCCCTGAGACGGAATGTATCGGCCCGGATTGCGCATGCTGATCAGGCCCATTATATTGTGGCTAAGGATACTGTTGCTCTCATTACGATTAGTGCGTCTTTATTTTAGACCAACTGACATATAGGCAGGCGTTTTATTCAGTTAAGGTCACGCATGGCACTATTTCAATAAAAATGTCTGTTACACGTTGATTATACGCCCAAAATGCCTGACAATATGTCAACGTGTGAACGTTCAACGGCGTATCCGCCAGGGCTCGCGACACAAAAACAACAGCAACGTAGTAATTTATGTATTTATTAAATATTCTAAATAGCACACATTTAAAGACACAGCACACGACACACATATGAGCCGTATCGTAACTTAAGGAGAAATATCTCAACTGTGCTCATCAGTAACGTTCCAGGGAAACTTACTTCGTTCTGTAGCAACGAACTGTTTTTCCTTTGAATTTAACAGTAACATTGAGTGTCTTTTGAACGTGCCCTCAAACGGTGTTCCGAAATGGGTCCCAATCGCTAGTAAATTTCGGGTTTACATTAACAAGGTGCATAACATAGACACGTTCTTATCATATTTGTTAAGAAATAAACTCACAACATTGTTGAAAAAGGAGTAATTAAGCAAAATCAATCTCCCTTATCAACAATATTTAAAAAAAACAAGTCCGCTGCGAGACGCTCGTGAATCAAGGGACATGTAATAGCTAGATTCTGCACTACTTTAAGATAGACCCTTTTTCATCATTTCTCACTTGTAGATGCTATACAGGGCTACGTTTGTAAACATCGTGTCAAAAGGGGGGAATGCTTCCTGTTATAGAGATATGTTCAATACATATATGCGTAGACGATGTTTACAGTCGTAGGCCTCTGTATATTAATGATATGACCCGTCCCGCGAGAAAATCAACATTATGGCATCTGCGTTATGTATCGAGCAGATCAACCTGCGCTGTCCGGGCCGACACATTCCGTCTCAGGGAAGTAGATGTATAGAGTAATGATTCCTGAACCAAAAATTCGACAGGAGGCGAAAAGTGTCTATCCGGGTAAACCTGGGCGACATGCTTAAGCTGAGTAGGGTCGACACTTTACGCAGAATCCACAATGTTGGTTTTCTCTCGGGACGGGGCTCATATGTGGGAAATGGTTAAAACGTTTACACGGCTCAGTAAAACAAATGGATTCTCCATGATCGCTTGAAACTATTTACATATAAAGCTTGGGGGAATTTATTTAACAAAAATCAGATCCATTGCGTTAAAACGCTCCTACACACAAAACATTTGGAGCAGAAGACAAACATATGTAGATGATATAATACTTATTTGAACGACAAAATTGATTGAGGCTAAATGTGAACATTCTTATTTTGAGCAGTTTTGCTTTTGCCTCATTTTTTTTATAATTCATATTGTCATTAATCGCTTGCATGCAGGAATTGGTTTAGCACTTGTCAAAATGATTTATAGTTAAGACGCCCAAAGCATTGCGTACGATACACGTCTATACATAACTAGTTAAAACGTTAGTCTGATATGATACTGTTTACCCTTTTCCTGCCTAAGGTAATTAAAGACCTTTGCAAACATACCGATTCAGGTGAGCTGTCTCTCCTGAAATCTGGATTGTTTGCCACTTAGACATTACATTTTACAAGCATTCCTGTTGGACGAAAGGGAAAATGTATCATCTGTTAAACATTGGATGTATCATTTTGATACATAATTGAAGTATTTCATGAAAAGGTATATTGCTTTTGAGCAATTATTTATTTTCCCTAAAACATGTTTTCGAATTTCGACTTCTGCAGAAGGGATACAAGTCGTATGTATCAGGGACAATGTCAACCGAAATAGACTTTCGACAACAACACCTGACATTGTCATAAATAAAACGCTGACATGATTAATAGATAAGTCGGCAGCCAGCGCCATAAACTGTCAGTTTCAATCACATCTCGAGTCAACCTTGTATCGAAGTGATATAAATTATGCTCTACTTATTTATATATTCGAATATTCAAATGTATTACTTCACACCTTAAACATCGCCTCCCTAAGATGAAGTAACCAATCAAGATGAATGGTCATTGCACGTGAGTTGCAATTTCCGCTGAGGTGCGCCCGCAGTGCTGGAATCAAGTATTTCTGTTCGAAATCAATTTGTGAAATATTGGTATCTGAAAACATAAAAGATGTTAAACATTCCGCCGGTCGTCTCCTCCGGGTATTTTGGACGTTTGCCTGTGTTGTGACTTTGTCAGCCATTCTGTCGTTGATTACCGGCTTGACGGCTGTTCGCCGAATTGGTTGCCTGTTTTGTCTTGAGGGTTGAGATTGTCTGATTTGTGATAGTTGGTTTCCCGACTCTTTCCTTAAAATAGTAGGCTTTTCTACGACCGCTTGCACAACATTGACGTTCTGTGGTATCATAACGTCTCTCCTGTGTGACAACATTGGGTTACGATTGATTTGTCTTGTGAGTTGAGGCTGTCTATTTGGAGATGGCTGGTTTCCCGGCATGCGAATGTTTGGTTTTGATTGGCCTATATCTTGCTGATTTATCTGGGCGGCTTTAGGTAAAGAAGCAGATGCATGCGAAAAGATTTCCCGTCCTAATTGGGTGCTGGCAGACTCTTGCCTTGAAATAGTAGGCATATCCGCGACCGCTTGCACCACATTGACGTTCTGGGGTATCATAACGTCTCTCCTGTGTGACAACATTGGGTTACGATTGAGGGCTGCACGTAAGTCAATAGCCGAGGTCCCTATAAAAACACATTAAAACACAGTAAGTAACTGTTCATGTAATTGAACACGTCAACGAAACTTCACTGTACGACTTCATGTTATTTAGTCTTATATTTATCGTTTGACAAGAAACTAGAACTGAAGCCCAATTTGTTTCATGCGAATTACTTTGTATGTGACTCCGGAACGTAGAGTCAATACGATCCCTAATCGCTTGTTGCGGCTTTTACATGTTCTTTTAATCAGCTACACTTTTTGTCATAATAGTTTTAACTGGTAAACTACCTAATCTAACTAGGGGTTCTTGGTTCAAATCTCAGTGCGGACCAAATAGCACTGTAGCCATAACATTTGAGCAATTCACTGTAGTTTGTATTCTTATTTCTTTTTCAAAATTCGTATGTTTTTTTTGAAAGACGCGTTCAACAATTTTTCATAATTGTATGAAAGAGCTCATCAAACAACTTTGGATCTATTTCAACCAACTAAACATGACTGTTGTATTGAACTTTCTTGGGCTGTTCTCGTTTTGAGGCTTTGACTGTTTCATATTAAGTGTTTCGTAAACGTCATTGGGAAAGAGAAACTTTTTCTTTTATCATTTAGTTGCTTTTAGAGAGAACGAATTATATTGAGACAAAAATGCAATAATGTACCATTAG
>JAUELF010279389.1:0-10500 GCA_031471495.1 Clinocardium nuttallii | reverse complement strand
CGCGATTTCATTGGACCGCTCAAAACAACGAATTCATCCGTTACTCATCGGCAATTTCCGTATTCCACCCCATTTTCGGAATGGATCCAATCAAGCGACTGGATTTCACCTCATGAATTATTCATGACTACGAAGTTTTGCTAGCCAATTTGCACAGGGTATGATATATGTTATCAATAGCCTGGGTACCGAGGATGGTCTATATACGCATAACTTCGATTTCTCTGTGTGTTTGTATATCGCGATACTGCTTAACCTTTTCCTACATACAGACGCTTTCTGACGTCTCGTTTCCCGTGCGTTTATCAAAAATTTGTTCAACTCCATTAAACAAATCCTTGTTTTTATAGAGATATTTTCTTTTTTAAGCTCAACTGAGCACGAAATGCTCAAAGTGAGTAAATGGGTCGCCATTTGTTCGGCGTCTGTCGTCTGCCAACATTCTCCTCTGCAACCACTAACCAGTGGGTCAATTTGGATGAAAGTAACCAGTGGGTCAATTTGGATGAAAGTAACCAGTGGGTTAATTTGGACGAAAGTAACCAGTGGGTCAATTTGGATGAAAGTAAATAGTGGGTCAATTTGGATGAAAGTAACCAGTGGATCAATTTGGAGGAAAGTAACCAGTGGGTCAATTTGGATGAAAGTAACCAATGGGTCAATTTGGATGAAAGTAACCAGTGGGTTAATTTGTTGACTTCGAAAACATTTGGTCAACAATAAGGCATTAAATCATTTCCCCCAAAAAACAGTATGTTTCATGCCCCTGTGCAACATTGTGGCAAAAGTAGAAATGTTCCACAATGTTTTAAAATATTTGGGATTAAATTGCATCTCCTTAATGAGATACGACAAAGGGTTTGTCGTAGTCTAATTTATTGTCACTCACTTGTGCACATTGACCCACAATCATCAGACGTGACTCATTGTATTGCAACACACAACTTATAAATATTGTGTATTTGCCACGTATTAACATAGCAGCAAGGTCAAGGTTAAAATACATGTCCGATTATCCTTATAAACTGGTAAAGTGCTTGAACTGCAGAAATTCTTTAACCCTTCTAAAAAACAGAAGCTTTCTGACGTATCTGCAGCAGTCAACGTTCGAAACATTGTTCATAACGAGCAATTTCTCCTTTTGTCACAATAATATTAATTATTAATATGTTCAGCTTTATTAAATAAGTTTTCTTTCATTTATATAGGTTGTTTTTTTAAATTTAAGTTAACCGTGCTCCAGATTTGTTGTCTATTGGAAAGGGTTCATAGTCTTGACACTCCCTTGTCAAATTTAAAAGAATCAGAACACAATGCTGAATTGTCCTTATTATTCTATGGTTACTTTGCTGCACGTGTATGGGCGTTTAATCTAATTTTCATTTACATTGCTTTAACGTTGACGTACAGGGTGTCCCAAAATATCTGTTACCATTTGTATTAATCAGGAATGTAGAGTATTTAGTTCTAGAGTTATATAAACATGTATATAACAGGGTAGGCCTAAATGTTACTAACTACTAGTATTATTTGTATATATATACTAATATATTTGTATTTGTCAGTCGGTAGCGATGCGGGCTATCAATCCAGGGCGGTTATGAGTTGGAACCCCAGCTCGGCCAACATTATCATTATTTTCGACGTTAGACAAAATGCAAAAGACAAAAGCTTCATTCGTCTTAAAAAGTAGCTAGTTGCTTGGAAAGAGTGTTGTATGAAGTACTTTTTTGAGGTCATTAGGTCAAACAATTTCTTTTTTAAGCTTGTCCAAGTGATAACTCAACAATACCTGGATACATGGTCCTCAAACTTGACGTGAGGTTGGGC
The DNA here is from genome assembly GCA_031471495.1 of Clinocardium nuttallii. NCBI lineage: Eukaryota > Metazoa > Mollusca > Bivalvia > Cardiida > Cardiidae > Clinocardium > Clinocardium nuttallii. Next base: position 8,670 of record JAUELF010279389.1, on the reverse strand, counting down.
CTGACCAGTAAATGAACCATTTTTACTTTGAGATAATTGGGTCAAAGGTCAAGATAACAGTTAACTTGAACACAGAAACCTTGTCCAATTGATAACTGGATATTGCCTGCACCGATGTTCCTCAAACGTGACGTGGAGGCTGGGTTGACCAGTAGATTAACCCTATTGATTTTCGAGGTAATCAGGTCAAAGGGAACTAGAAAAGCTTGTCCGAATGATAACTCGGCATTGCCTGCACCCATGGCCCTCATACTTGACATGAAGGCTGGGGGTGACTAGTATATGACCCCCATTGATGTTGAGGTAATTGTGTAAAGAATTGTCCAAATATTCCTGACAACATGGCATTCCGAAGTTGGGGGGGGGCATAATGTTTGACACACGTGTGTTTCAAAAGTTGTCTGCTACAGATGTGTGCATGAGGGAAAGAGTTCAATGAAAGTTTGATTTTTATCAATGATATGTTTCTTTTTTGTCTCCATGTAAGTTGAGTAGTTAATCTGCTAACTTATATCAGAACATAATGCGATAGAATATAAATAGTGCGACAGTACATATTGTCAACATGAGGATGATACTGTTAGCCTAGGCGAAGCCGAGGTTAACACTATTTACCCGAATTCTGATTCCTTTAAGTAGTGTGAGTTGTGTAGTTTCGTACGAGGACCATTAAGGATATTAATACGGCAATCAGAAACTCAAGCTGAGGACTAGATAAGAGGGAGTGAACAGGTCTTATTCACACCATATTTATTTTATTACTCTTACCAATCATATGCTGTGGGTTTATTAATAAAATGCGTGCATCGCCAATTAAGTCCTTTTCCTAATATAGACGCTATCTGACGCTTCACAACGAGAAATTTCTCCTTTTGCCACAATGTCTTTTTTCACTTTAAGTCATAGGTTATCCATTCATTTATAGAGATGTTCTAATGTTTGACAACATTTTTTCAAAGTCGTCTGCTGCAGTTTGTCGTATAAGGAAAGAAAATAATCTAGACTTTATAGATAACGCAGGGCTTTAAAGGTAAAACAATAGTAGTGACGGGTAACCCCCTTTGGGATTTTTCAGGTTTTCCCCGTTCAACGTGTGCGAATGCTTACTATCACACCACACTCTGCTGAAAGGTATTGGCCAATAGAATAACAATCTCTTTGAATCATACGATTGCTTACACGAAAAGTTGCAGTTAAATATTTGAGTCATTCTTATAACATAAACACGCAGTTTGTTTGGTTTATTTTGCAGGGGTTGATTATAAATGACACAAGTTTAAAAGTTATTATTTCTATTCACAAAAAACCCAAAGTGTCGATCTTGTTACTACAATCAAACTAACTAAAACATATATTACATATGCATTTTTTTACTTATCAAAAGTCGTCTACTGCAGTTGCATCAGAAAACGTCTGTATGTGGGAAAGGGTAAATGGAGACCACACATTGAAAATAGTAAATATAACATTCCGCACCGATCTCAACTTTGTTGACATTCAGTCCCGAATTTAACACACGACACTATAAATAGATCTGTTACACAGACTCACATGATAAGAGAGGAATTCCCCCTTCTGAAAGGTTTTACCGCGATTGATATGCAGGTGCACGTGTCGACGCAATTCCATCAACCCTTATCCACATACAGCAAACCTGCTGCAGACGAGTTTGTAAACATCGAGGCAAAAATACATGTTCATTATGAACAATTTCTCATGTTCGCGTGTTTCGTGTTTTGCCAGTACAATGTTTTCAAAAGTCGTCTGCTGCAGAGGCGTCTGTATGTGTTGTTAAGGCTTAACACATAAATACTTCGTTGTACGAGCGGAATCTCCTGCAGCAGTTTAGGTCTTGATTGTATGAGATTAAACTAAGCATTGACGCTGCAGTGGTAGAGCGTCCACCTCGGGTGCGGGAGGTCAAATGTTCGATTCTGGTTGTAATGGCTGCCTTACCCAGACAATGACGTGATATTACTGAAAAAAATGTTGAAGGCAGCGTAAGCCATCAACCAATTAATCAATATAAGGAAATTGGTTTACACGTACATACATATATGTATACACTACAGTTATTTTCCATTTGAGATGCCGTGATATATAAGCTTTTTATTGGTGTTATTGAAAGTGATGTTAAAACTTGATTAATAAGACTGATTCTTATCACATTTAATTCCACCTTTATTACATGAGTCAATTCAATATCGGAAGAATTGTTCGACCATTTCAACATGCAGTCCCGTTTTGACGCATTTGCATCAGTCGATTTATGTTGTTGGAAACCTAATGGCAAAAGGAAAAATTTATCCTTGACACGTCAGAGAACGAGTTAACGGAGGTATTACCTAAACTAAGTGATGTAACCGAAATATTGCTGGAAAAGGCGTAAAATAACCTTAAAACGAACTCATTTAAAGTTTAAATTGAGAAAATACGCATTCCAACATAAAGAACGTGTATAATAATATATGTATACACGTTCTTTATGTTGGTATGCGTATTTTATATGTAGATAACAATGCATTTTTAAATGTCTATTTTTAAGTGTATGGAAATACACTCTCTGACGTATTCTGAAGCGAAGTTTCTTATACTGGGATATGATTTAAATCAGATTGATTTGGACGTTTAATAGTCAACATATAAAATTCTATTCTAGAACATAAAGCTGGACTACGTTCGAACAGGAAGGGATGACTGTCACTGCTTATTTTATTTTATTCTATTTTCAGCTGCTGCTTCTGTACAAGGTAGGACTGAAATTTACATATACAAGAGCCGTTCAACGAGAAATCCAACATAGTGGACTTTGCAAAAGTATCGAGCAGGATCAGTCAAAGCATGCCTCACAAGCTGATCAGGGCAGTAACTTTTCGACTCCTGTGTTGTTGTTTTTCTGATTCAGGAATCATTACTCTCAACATAATGTTGGTTTTCTCTTGGAACGGTTCAAGTTTACTCTAATCATTTCTATAATTTGTTTTGAATAACTTTTAAAGCAATTTTATCAAACTTGTGTGCGTTGCCGTGCCGCTGTAACTCCGTTGGTAGCGCAGCGGGCTGTCAAATCAAGGTGTTTTGAGTTTAAACCCCAGATCGGAAAACATTCTTTCCAATTTTTGGCAAAAGTCAATGGGACATGAATCATTCGTCTTCCATAATTGGACCAACAGTCTACGTAGAAAACTAGCAAGTTGCGTGGAAAGATTGTTGTGTAGAGACATGACGAGAGAAAGACATGAACCACATGGATAGGTTTTAGTTTATAAGTCCACTACCGGTTGGTGACCAGTTTGGGCGTTATATGTTTGCTCGCGTCTGTCAGTTGTCAATCCGTCCGGAATTTGATGTACGGGCTGTTTCTTCCACATGCTTGATATATTTTAATATTACTTCCCACAATTATTCTCCATACCAAGATGAGGTGCCATACACATCATCCACTCAACTATTTCCAAGGTCAATGCCACAGTTTAGGCGAAAACACTGTCCGTCTGCAATTTGGTGTCCGGGCTGTATCTTTAACACTCTTGATAGATTTTGATATTACACACTATATTCTCCATAACAATACGATGTTCCATGCATACCACACTGTTCCCTCCTTCTAATGACATTGTCACAGTTTGGGCTCAAAAATTGTCAGTCCGCAATTTCGTGTCCGGACTTCATCTTCCATATGGTGCTTGAATGGATTTTGATATTTAATCACACAATTATTCTCTTTAACAAGATTATGTGCCATGTACATGACATCACCTGGCTACCTACTCTCAAGGACAAGGTCACACTTTGAGCTCATCCATTGTCCGTCCGCAATTTCGTGTCCGGGCTGTATCTTCAAAATGCTTAAATGGCTTTTGATATTACACACAATTATTCTCCATTACAAGATGGTGTGTCATGCACATTACCCAGCCACAAACTCCAATGTTGAAGACCACAGTTTGGACTTAAACATTGCCCGTCTGCAATGTCGTGTCTGAGCTGTATCCTCTACATGTTTGAATGAGTTTGTTTTAACTTGTATTGCTGTCTATAATAAACTCATACGTACTTTTCATTTTTCTGGTACCAGTATTTGATCAAGGTATAATTTGTATCCTAAATATATGCATTGCATTGCAGTTTTTGTCCAAAAATGCACAAACAATACACAATGTGCTGTCCTCGGTCGGTAGGATAATTTTGTATTGCTTGCAGTACTCCATACACTTGTTTATATAGTATTTTACGCCGTCGTGATACTAACCCAACAACCCATTACGCCAAGGCAGGAAAGCCAGTAGAACCATTTTTGCTCACCTGTGCTCAAAGTGATTTTTTTGTGATATCCCTTTTGTCCGGCGTCCGTCGATCGTGCGCCAACATCTTCTGTAACCGGTGGTTCATATAAGACGAATCATCACAACAAACATCCTCTCAATGTCCTCAACAAAACGTCTTCATCTTTTCCGTTCCATGACAAATTTTGGTTGTAATTGTAATCAACAAAACAAAAACAACTTATTATGTTTACATCCAAAACCGGTTGGCTGATTTTCAAATAATTGTGTAAATTTTTGCCATGGGTGACCCTCTTTCAGATTCCATTAAGCCACGTTTTTGTGTAAAAAGAAAAGGCCGCAACGGAGCGGGAATGTTATGCATTATATGGCTATAATGAAAACTTTACAAATCTTCTCCGAAAATGTATGGCCGTTTTCAACTAATACTAAGGGAATGTTCATATAGAGTCCTTTGAGATTCATTCAAGCTGATGATCTGCCGAAACTTTGGGTGAAAACTTCAAAAATGGTCTTCACCGAAAGTATCCGGCCAGTGGCTATTTTCAAATTATTTTGACCCTCTTTTAGATCCCACCAAGCAATGCGTTTTGGTAATAAAAAAAACACGAAACACCCGTCAATGGGTTTGTCGGCCTTGCCTTATATGCCTATTGTGAAAACTTATCCCCTGAAAGTATATGGCTGATTTTCAAACTATTTTGTATAAAGTTTCCTACGAGAGAAATGACTTCATACCATGTAGATTGGACAAAACATGGCCACCAAGCTTAAGCTTTGCCTCATATGACTTTGGCGAACATATAACATATTTCCTCTTCCGAAAGCTTTAGGCTGTATTTTAAAAAAAATCGTTTGGTTACCCTCTCCCTGATTCCTTCAAGCATTGTTGAGGGGTCAAAAGGCCATCAGGGACTTGGGCTGGTTTACGTTTTATGCCCAGAGTGTAAGATTTTGAAAATTATCTCAACAGGAAATAAATATCTGATTTTACTAACTGGTACTAAAACATTGCGTTGGTGACCTTCTTATTCCTATTAATTTGACGAAGACAGACAACATAGGGTGTTGGTTATTTTGCCTTGAGGCAATTGATCTATACGGTTCCCCCTGTATTACATTACCTGTATCTTGGTTGGCTTGACAAATCACATTTTAAAACTCAAGTGAGCGATCCAGGGCCACCATGGCCTTCTTGTTAAAGTATTTGGTATGACCTGTTTTGGGTTCAAACGTAGATATGTTAACTGGCCGCCGTGATAATATTGAAAACTTGTTGAAAACGGTGTTAAACCCAAATTATCAACCAACAGGGGAGTGTCACAGACTTAATGGCTCTCTCGTTTGAACAAAAGACACGCGTCAGCCATTTGATCAGATTACGGATATATATATGTATTTGTCATTAACACGCTTTATGAGGTTGGTGTTCTTTACCATATCTCATTCAAGTTTATTTTGAGTGCATAGACCCGGACTACCCTTAGTTCATGCGTATGAAACGTGAGCACCTAGAACACAATTTAACCGAACTTAAAAAATTCCGAATTTGCGATCTCATAGCTATTTTACCTTAAAAACACATCTCTGTTCTATGATAATGATACCTACAGTGCATTACGATTTCTCTACGAATCAACTATATAGAGAACGTCTCCTTGTGTTTTTATCAAAATATTTGGGAACAGAAGGATGATTTACTGTATGTTATAAAAACGGGTGAAAGGATTGCGTTATATGTAAGATCAACAGCTAAAAATAGCGCTGACATAATCAACATTTTTAAGATAACCATGTGTATTGGTTTTATTAACTGCGCGGCCGTGTTTTCCGTCCGCTTAATGGACAGGGGAGGGAAGTACGGAACTTTAACGTAGATATGCGCTCAGTCTATTCGTTCCTTTGGCAGAATTAGCGAGTGTCTTTCCCCATACAACAAATCTGCAGCAGACGACTTTAATCATATTATGTCAAACCTATGACTTAAAGCGGTAAACTTTATGATAAAAGGTGAAATTGCTTGTTTTGGGCAATTTCTTCTTTTGTCACTATGTTTTCAGAAAGCGTCTATATGAGGAAAATGGTAAAACCGAACATTATTGTAAGAGGGTGTGTCTCTTTCCAAATGTTAGTAAATGTGAAATTAACCTTGACCTTTCCCCCCCACTGTAAGCCAATTATTGTTCTGACTATAATATATCCAGGTCATATTTCCTATACTGCATGACACATTTGAATTCACATTCATCTTGCGATGTGGTTATGTTGTGTACCAAAAGTAAAAGCATTACAACTTTAACGTTGAGATATGACACGACTCTGGCCAAAAGCAAAAAAAAACAAGGATGAAAGGAACAAATGATGGTAAACGACAGGTTATGTTCGGGAAAGCATCGTTTCGAGAAATTCCACCATTTCCAACAATGAATTCCAAAGTTATATGCATTTGGATACACACCAACATGTGTCTTTACAAGAGGAAATTAAATAGCCATTAAAGTGCAATGCCTTTTGGAACGGCTGTTTTTCTTTCTCTCTGTCAGATCGAGGGATTTATGCAAAACGGTTGTAACTACATCTTGTTCGAGATGTTGTTTTGCAGAAGATACAAAGTATTGATGTTTATATCCGCATACATTGAAAGCTTTGAATCGAGTTTGAGTCATGCTCTCGGTCAGTTCATTTTAAGCAAATTATAATTTTGCCACAAGATTTTTAAACGTCGTCTGCTGCAGGTGTGTCAAAATATTCATCTGCTGACCTTGGAAAATGGCAAGAAGTCTCCCTTTGGCATTTTCCGCAGCTAATTCGAAATAATATCCTATCCATTTTTTTTCAGCACCCTATAAACAGGATATACTCATGATTCTAGATGTCGATTCAGAAACAGCTTTCAACACTGGCATTATGTTGATCCAAGACATGGACTTTATTCCATGGTCTTCCGTGACAGCCTGGTCTACTGACCGTGAAGGCCCGCTGTTACACAACCAACTAGCTCCGTTTTCGAAGGATGTAAAGGCAGACTTATCTGGAAAAAGATTTCATTCAGAAAGGACAAGGCAGCTCGATTTAAGTAAATTAGCCACAATATACAATGGTCATTTCAACAACGAGAAGCCGACCGAACGTGTTGCACAAATGGGTGTAATACTCACGACGCATCAGGACATTGAAGGGGATACAGCACTTTTAGAAGCGCTTAGAAAAAAGAAAACCTCTCTTGTTGCCATAGGCTTCCAGAAGCAAGCGTTTTCGGCAGTTTGGTCCAGTCTAGCTGCTAATGCCGAGAATGTCATGGAGCTAAAGAGCGCGGCCAATAAGGATGGCTTCATGCAACAGATACGGATTTTGATCTCAAATGGTAATTATGTTTTCAATAGATGAAACGGAGGCAGAGTGTGATGTGATGCCTTTGTAGTTGAAGAGAATCCTAGTATTAAACAGGAGAATTTCTCACGATTAGCATTTTCCTGCCGGGTCAAATCCAAGGCTTTAACCCCTCTCCACCTACAGACGCATTTTAACGCAATAAAGGCAGACGACTTTTGAAACTTATATACCCAATGGTGAAATTGTTCATTATAATGTTTCGTTTGCCCACAATAAACTTTATTTAAAAAATGAGCTATCTTTTATGGATTTTTTCAGGTTTTTTCCCTGATGTTTTCAACGTCGTTTGCTGCTGATTTGTTAGATATGGGAAAGGGTTTAAAATATATGTATGGTAGTTATGGCTTTCCCGCCACTGGTGTTATGAGTGACCTAACTTAAAAGTGATTTGGCAGTGCCGATGGTCAACCTCTACTATGAATGTTCAAATGATTCTGATTTGTTGAAAAAACATGCACGCAAACAGATTTACCTGAATATGTTTTTAAAAAAGAAATGTGCATTTCTTTCTTGAACAAAATAAATTGTAAACCTTCACTAATTTACTCTCTGCAAAGTCTCCCAAATGAATGTTCGAATTACTTCTATTCGAAATAAATTCAAACCGTGATGGAATTTACATTTCAGATTCCAAGCATGAGTGTGACACGGATATGTTCCGACGACATGGAAACCAATGGTGCTCCGACAGATGTGTTAACGTTTGCTTCACAGACGTACTAGCTAGACAGTGCGTTGATAATTGCCCCTGTAGGTATCAATACTTTTATCTCTAATCAATTATTATACTTTCATTTTTAGATCACCTGGAGCCAAAGGCTCCAGGTGAGCTATTCTGATCACTCAATGTCCGTCGTCCGTCGCCCGTCGTACAGACGAGTAAGACATTGTGGGGTTTGTGTTTTTCCTGAAGACCACCCACCACCCTTATTAAGACACTTAGATAAGTAGTTTTTTTATTTCATTTCTAATTGGTATCTAATTTGCATAA
>JAUELF010279378.1:0-10500 GCA_031471495.1 Clinocardium nuttallii | reverse complement strand
TGGAAGTGTAGTGGTAGAGCGTATCCGCCTTGGAAGTGTAGTGGTAGAGCGTATCCGCCTTGGAAGTGTAGTGGTAGAGCGTATCCGCCATGGAAGTGTAGTGGTAGAGCGTATCCGCCTTGGAAGTGTAGTGGTAGAGCGTATCCGCCTTGGAAGTGTAGTGGTAGGGCGTATCCGCCATGGAAGTGTAGTGGTATAGCGTATCCTTCTTGGAAGTGTAGTGGTAGAGCGTATCCGACTCGGTTGTGGAAGGTCGTGGGTTCAATCCCCGTTCGGATTATACTAATAGTTAACAAATGCTAGTAATGGTTGCCCTGTTTGGCTCTCAGTAATGCGGGTTATCATTACGACTGACTGACTGGCTAGTGTCAGGATAAATGTAGTACTGATAACTTGTCCAGGAAACGCCGTGATATAACTGAATTATTGTTTAAAGCGACGTAAAACATAAAACAACCAATCGATACGATGATGCTTATCTGCAAATGTATAAACCCTTTTCCACATGTAGACGCGTTTTGACGCAACTGTAGACGACGAATTTTAAAAACAATGTGGAAAATCAAGATTTTTTTAGGTGTCAAGAAGTTCTATTCATTAAGTATACTTTCATTATTAGATATTTTCAATATGTTTGCCAGATAACCAGATAATCAGATTTTTGTTAGGGTTAACAGTCCGTTCAAGTTAAAATCGGATTATAAGAAAGGCGATTATATATATATTGCTAGGGCGGGAGCTAAACCTTGTAAAAACACCTGTGTGTTAGCCTAGAAATAAGTGTAAACATGTGAAGACGAGACTGCATTCAATAGGTGGCAATGACGTTAAGTTCATTATCAATATGTATAGACTGCACTGGAACTGTTTGATTTGATTTTGTTTGTATTTTGATCTGATCTGATAATGAAAATAGAGTATATGGAATGGGTAACCAGTTTTGGCCCTGACGATTGTGTAACATGATTGGAATCGTTTTCATGGAGTTTATTTATTGAATAATACATGCCCCCTCTCCACAAACATACACATTGTTCTTGATTATTGTAAAGCTGAGTATCTCTTTTCAATAGTATAGTGCATCATCCTACATGTAGCAATTGAAGAAAGTTTGAAACTTGAAGTATAGAACATGTTGATTTACATGGAAATTACGAAGGAATTGAAGTGCTTACCTAGATAGAAGGAGTTTGGGATCTGTTAAGGTTAATTTGTAATATTTGCCCAGACTAATAAGTGTTTCTACATTAAATGTGTATACATTTAAAGACATTGTACAGCTTTGTTAAGAAGTGTCATTTTTTCTGCGTAAGGTTATTTTAGTTTGTTAAACAAATATTTGAGCAGCGATGTGCATCCTTGATGTCTGATCTGTCTCTGTACTGTTCCCTCATCACGGAACCCCTTGTCAGATCTGTCTCTGTACTGTTCCCTCATTATGGAACCCTTGATGTCTGCTCTGTCTCTGTACTGTTCCCTCATTACGGGTCTCTGTACTGTCTGATCTGTCTCTGTACTGTTCCCTCTTCACGGAACCCTTGATGTCTGATCTGTCTCTGTACTGTTCGCTCATTACGGAACCCTTGATGTCTGATATATCTCTGTACTGTTCGCTCATTACGGAACCCTTGATGTCTGATCTGTGTCTGTACTGTTCGCTCATCACGGAACCCTTGATGTCTGATCTGTCTCTGTACTGTTCACTCATCACGGAACCCTTGATGTCTGATCTGTTTCTGTACTGTTCGCTCATCACGGAACCCTTGATGTCTGATCTGTCTCTGTACTGTTCGCTCATCACGGAACCCTTGATGTCTGATCTGTCTCTGTACTGTTCGCTCATCACGGAACCCTTTCCCGCATACTGACGCTTTCTGAAGCCTCTGCAGCAGAGGACTATTGAAAACCATTGTGACAAAAGGAGAAATTGCTCAATCGAGCAATTTTTTCTTTTGCCACAATGTTTTAAACTTTTTTCAGTACTTATACCCTCATTAATAGAGATGATATTTGTTTTTGCTAAGTTGTTACAGGGACTATGATCTATAGTCCCTGGTTGTTATCAAAGTCGTCTGCTGCAGACGTTTAGGTTGGTTATCGCAAATCACCGCTCTATGTTGTAAGTGAATCTCGGATCACCGTAGAAATGAAGTGTTTTAATTGCGTACTGCATATACAACCCGAAAGATGATGCCGCCCACGTTTATATGTTGTTGTTCATTTAGAGATGTAAACCCGTATACACTCTGATACGCCCTGCAATTTTAGCCTTTCCCACATGCAGGTGCATTTTGACGCCTCTGCAGAATGAGATTTTTACAACATTAGTGTAATAGGAGAAATTGTTTATTGCCTCTTTTTAATATTTCCCCCCGTTTAATGAAATATTCTATATTGTTTTTGTTTTGTTTTCTGACCCACTGTATCTTTGCATATCTGTTTTAGACCTATATCGGGTCTCAAATTATTCTCCTCTAACGCTTTAATTAGTTTCAATCGTAGTTAAACCGCCAAAAAACAAAGTGGTGGGTTTTCTTTTTAGGGGGGGTATATAGGAGTCACTGTGTCGGTCGGTCGGTCGGTTGGAAGCCATATTTTGTCCGGCCTATTTCTTACAAACCAAATCTTACAAATTCAATACAATTTTACATGAAGCTTCTATACCATGAGGCGAAGTGTCGCGCACGAGACACAGGCCTGTACCTCAAATGTCAAAGTCACACTTAGATGTCAAAGGTCAAAATGAGTACTATTTGATAAAACTATACCTTGTCCGGCCTGCATTTCAACCATGCATCATAGGATTTCAAAGAAACTTGGCACAAACGTTCACCATAATGAGGTGGTGTGTCGCGCAGAAGACACAGGCATGTACCTCAAAGGTCCAGGTCACACTTAGAGGTTAAAGGTCAAAATGAGTACTATTTGAAAGGACAGTACCTTGTCCGGTCCACATTTCAACCATGCATCATAGGATTTCAAAGAAACTTGGCATACACGTTTACCATGATGAGGGTGGCTTGTACCCAGGCCTGCTTGTACCTCAAAGGTCAAGGTCATGTCAAATGTCAAAATGAGTACTTATCAAAGGACTACCTTGTTAAGTTATAGTGAAGGTCAAGGTGCTGTTTTGGGGGTATTTTTTATCATCTGCAGTGATAGTTCTAGTTTGTGTGGCGATTGGTTTGATAATCGCCACAATGCTAACAGAAACAACAACGACGAACAAAGTGTACATAATCGGTTTTGAACAGCCCGTTGATTACTGCAAGCCAATTTACTCACATCCGTTAAACCGTCCAATATGTATGCAGAGACACGATTAATAGTAAAGTACCAAATTGATACTAAGATTTGAGATTTATCTATATAATATCTAAATAGAGTTAAAATATTTGGGCAGATAGTAAATATCATTGCGCGTTCTGTCTGCCATGCAAAGTATAGGATCGTACTGATTTCCAACTACATGTACACGGTTTAGTTTACTGTAGCCAACCGTAACCTGTTGACCTTTAACCGGATCCGGTGACCGTGTATACAGGAGTTGGTTGTAATCTCAAAGCACCTCGCCAAAATAAAACTGCCCATTAACTATTTTCGTAATTTCTGAAAATACCTATGATCCCGCTTTCACTAACATTGCAAAATTCCATTTTCGGACTGAGAAGAGTCCTAAAATTCCAAAAGGTTTTATAAAAAGCTCGCGAGACAGGTATTCTATTGTTCTTAAATATCAATATCATAAACGCCTTATTTTGTAGTTGTTGCAATATATGAAAACGATCGCCAGCCACTACTGTGCCATGGGCGCTTTGATTTACCATATTGTAATAAAGCGACAGAAATGCAATGTATTGTGTTTGCATTGTTAAATCAGGGACCTTATATGTAGTGCCCCTGGTTAAATGTATACGGATATACTTCATTGTGTTAGGAGATGGTCCGGATATTTTTTGAAAACTAGAGGGATACTAGGGCTTTGAAATGCCAGAGAACATAATCGTGTTTGGACTGTTGCCCAGATCAGACTATCTGGAGAGAATGAGAGTCATAATGGGAAAGATATTTTTGGGTGGATCTATTCTACGGAGACCATAGGTGAAGAAATTGTATATTGAATGGTGTCACACAATGATAGAGATTATGGCCCCATTTGGGCTAATGTGACATTTACTTAAATATCTGTGTAAAAGGAGGCGCGACTTAATTAAAGATATGCGATTTGATATTGTTAGATGTTGAATGTGTCAGTAGTGTGTGTTTGTCGTTGAATGTGTCAGTAGTGTGTGTTTGTCATGCAGGGTTGAATGTGTCAGTAGTGTGTGTGTGTGTGTTTGTCATGCAGGGTTGGATGTGCCAGTAGTGTGTGTGTGTTTGTCATGCAGGGTAGAATGTGTCAGTAGTGTGTGTGTTTGTCATGCCGGGTTGAATATGTCAGTAGTGTGTGTTTGTCATGCAGGGTTGAATGTGTCAGTAGTGTGTGTTTGTCACGCAGGGTTGAATGTGTCAGTAGTGTGTGTTTGTCATGCAGGGTTAAATGTGTCAGTAGTGTGTGTTTGTCATGGGATGAATGTGTCAGTAGTGTGTGTTTGTCATATCTATAGACATAATTAAAACAAGGTAACGAGTATTACAAAGGATATACAAAAAAGGGGCCAACGACAGTTACATCAATAACATTTAGGAAAGTCTTTTTTTATGAAAAGAATGAGCCCGTACACACCCACTGTCTCTTTCTCTGTCTGTATATGTATGTCTGTCTGTGTATGTCTGTCTGCCTGTATGTGTCTGTCTGTGTATGTCTGTCTGTATGTGTCTGCTCTCTCACACTTCTCACAGACAACATTTGAACATGACTTTTGAAAATAGTGCAATTTCACCTTTTATTGCAATAATTTCAACTCTTTATCAATATAAACCTCGCAGTTTTATGGATGGTTTAAATTGTTCGTCTGATGATTTTTGAAAAATCATGTAAAGTAATGGGTTAAGCTGTGATAATATATTTCATAATTGATGTATCATCCTTCCAAATAACTAAACTCTTAAAGTTAACTTATTCGTGATTTTTATATATTAACAGGTTCTGTCATATTAACAAATTAATCAATATTTTCATTCATAAGCAACAGTAGTAAATTTGTTTACTACGAGTTTTATGTATGTTTACAAACTGCGCATGCGGAAACGACTACGTCAATCTAGTTAAATGTCACAGCCAATCAACACATCTTAATTCAAATGATATGCAGACGTCATTCTGATCATTACCATATATGGGAGATCATGTGATCAATACTGAGCTCATGTTACTATTTTTAGACCAGTGACTAATACCAATACGTATATTATTTTGTATAAAAGTTGTAGTGGGTATATTCCGTTCTCAAAACTTCGTGAGTCATCGACTTGAGAGATTCCCTCAGTATTCTGCAAAAATATTAGAAAAACCACAAGCTGTATTCATACTTGACTCAGTAAATATTAAACGTCGTAATTTATAACTTTTAAAACACGGATATACAGTGCACCATGTTTACTCAAGGAGGAGAACCGTCAAAATATCACGTGGCTAATATATTGTCCAGCATGGCAAATGGCGGACAGGCGACTACGCAAGTTACTTCCGTAAGATATTTCGTCTTTTTCTATCATTTCTGCTTTCACTATAACGATCACTTCTTCATTTCAAAACGCATAAACGTTTTCGTTAATGGAATTGGGTCGGTTTATTTGTAAAATCCTTGTAAATTCGTCAAACCGACCCAATGTCTTTGTTCGAGTATTCTTGTCGGCGCCTTTGAAGTGTTTCACGTTCAGATATTACAAAATTGAAGTTTTTCGTAGCAAGAATACAGTTACCATTTATATTAGTAGGAAACTTGAAAACAGATAAACTTATGTAGCAAAACGTTTAAAGTGATGGTAGATTATTATATAAATGTTTAATGCAACAACATTCCTAAACGACATCTTAATTGGACCGTTAATTGGATATTTGACAGGTCAAATCTACTGATTGAATACACAAATGTTGTATATGAACGGTCTGCAGTGGACTGTGAAATACGGTTTGAACAGGGAATAAAGGGCACTGACTGTATACAGCCTTAAAAGAGGTTAACTTATGTTTGGATAAACACAATCAAAGTATAAATGATAAGTGTATTGCAATTTAATTATGAATGGAAAACATTGTTATAAAATAAGATATTGTTTGTCAAAAGCAATGACTTCTTTTCCCACAAGCAAAAACCTGCCATAGTATCTAAAAAGCCGATTTGAAGAGAGAGAAGGGTTTAATCGCAAAGTGGGTCAGTAAAGTATAGTTGGTTGAGTGGTTTCGAGAGGGGTGACATCATCAGGCATGTATGTAGCTTGACTAAGTACCGGGACATTGGGGAGATAGATCTCACTTTGCACTTGCTATCTATACTGACAAGTGTTTTATTGTATTGTAGAAGTGCATGTTTACAAGACATCTTCATTTATTATTAATTTTAGTTGGCTTTGGAGAATATTAAATATAAAGGATTAAATTTACTATTCAACATAAAATGATGTATAATTATTCTTGCAGGGTTAGTTGAGATAAATTTCTTTTCATTTAATTCTTTCCACAAAAAACAAATCTGTAGCAGATGACTTTGAAAATATATCAGGAAATTTGGAAAATCTCTGTAAATGAAAGTTTAATTATTAAAAAAGAGTTGGGAAAATTTGTGGAAAAAATAAAAATTGCTCATTTGCCACGAAGCTTTCAAAAGTTGACTGTTTCAAAGATATCAGAATGTGTCTGTATGTGGAAATGGGTTAAACTACTGCAAATCAATGCTTATCAAAAATTTATATTGAAGTATTAATTTACAGAATTGATGAAAGAACATGATAGATAAAATGCCACTTAATGAGACATGCAAGTTTAATTTAAAATATATGCAATTGTATTTTCACATAATGTGATAGAAATATAACAAAAAAGAAATTAAATTGTGACAAAAGCCATGAATACACATTTAAAAAACAGTTAATTATGGCCTCTTGGAAGCTCATGACGGAAATGAGTGTTTTATTGCTCAGTTATATTCAAAGCTCACAACTCTTAACCCTTTCTCACATAGACATTTTTTGTTGTTGCAGATGCCGCAGGCGCAGTATATTATCGTCTGCGGCAGTTTTGTTGCATGTGGGAAAGGATTAAATAATTCATTTGGTAATATTGTTGTTTAGTTGACATATATTTGCAAGAATCCTATTTTCTAATTTCAGTATGCTATTCCGTCAGGGGCTTACTCCAGTGCTGGAATCATGTCTGGAACTACCAACACCCTTACACCCACAACACTGGGCAGTCTGGAGCAGACTTTCATTGAACTGCAGTCTGTGCCAACAACGTCCACAATCCAGAACCCAATGACCCAGAGTGGGTTTGTTCCCCCAGTGGTCACCCTCGCCTCGGACCATGAGAACTCATATAACGGGTATGGAAGTGATTCCACTAGTAGTATGAGTGGCGATGATTATCTTCCATCCCAGCCAAAAAAGATCAGAATTGGGGACAAAACAACAACAATAATGTCAAAGTATGAGATTGAAAATCCACAAAGAAAGACACACAGAAGACAGATCAGAGAAGATGAGGTAAGCCCAATCCAAACCTTTTGATGTTGTTTTTTTGGCTTACTAAAGCAGGGTTCAATCTCTGGGTGGGTCATACCAAATACTTTAAGAATTGTACTAATGGCTTCCTTCCTTTGTGCTCGGGTTGTAGAATTAGCTTTACAGGATAGATAATATATCAAAAGTGCTGGTAAAATTATCCTGGAGACGCGATGATATATCTCTGAATGATATTGAAAGTGGCGCTAAATACAGAACTAAACAATTAAAAATATATATCAGGTGCCTCTTAAAAATTCAAATTTAATAAAACATGAATGAAAATGCTATTTCTCAAAATGAATTTTTATTTAAAAAAATGTTATTTCCATAATATTATGTCCCTGACATGAGTTCAAAGCAGACAACAGAATTGTAGTTCCAGTAACTTAATTAACCCTTTCCCCTTATATAGACACTTTCTGGCACCTCTGCAGCAGACAGCTTTTTGAAAACATAGTGACAAAAGAGGAAATTGCTCTTCAAACAAGCAATTTCTCCTTTTGCCACAATGTTTTCCACTTTAAATCATCCATAGTTATCCATTCAATTATAGAGATTTTCTATTTCTTGACAAAATATGTTCAAAATAATCTGCTGCAGAATTGTCGTATGAGGGAAAGGGTTAAAGAATATAGTCATTTATACCAAAAAAAAACATTCTGCACAAACAATTCTCCAGCACAACAAATTGGGAACTATATACAGTAATGTAAATCTCTTTTGTGCATTTAATTAAAATAATTTAATCTAGACTAAAAATTAAAGTAAAGATATTTTCCTAACCCTTGCCACATACAGACACTTTCTGACGCCTCTGCAGTAGACGACTTTTGAAAACTTTTGGCAAAAGAAGAATGTAAAATGTTTTAAACTATTACTATTAAAAATTAAACTTTTTATTTTTAGAGATTTTCATGTTTTTTCCTAATATTATTATATATATGCTTTCAAAGTCATCTGCTTCATATTTGGTGTAGAAGGATAAAGACATTTAAACCAAATTAATCATGTAGCTCACTTTGATCACATATTTCTTGATACAACATGTAACCACAAAAATGTGGACAGTTTTCCAATAGTATGTTAATCATGCATAGCTTAGGTGCCTTGTCAACGGTCAGCTACCGGTTAATCTATCATCTTATTTGTTTTACTAATGCTTAAAAAGTGTATTTTATTTGAAAGGAAAAACTTAAATCTACATTTTGTTTTCAAATTAATTATAAATAAAAACAATGGGGTTCATTGCATTTATAAATCATAGCTTCTTTTCCCAAAAATTAAATAAAATGTATTCCAAGATTTAAGGTTTGTATTTGGGAAAGGGTTGAACCTAAATGCAAACTGCATTTATAAATTTGACTAGTGGTGGGCTATATATTTATCATGAAAAATATGCAGAGGTATGAGTCAACACTTGTTTTTTTGTTGATAAATTGTCACATATTTTGATTTTAAATGGCTGATTTGTTTGCCACAATCTGACTACATGTCCTAAATTAAGGGGAGAAAATGTCAACCTTTGCAGTTTATCTGTATGACTCACTGCCATGTTTATAAATAGACCGCTGATCTGGTTTACCTGGAGGATTGCAAACATGATGTAATGTTACTAAATATAACTCAGCCAGGTATACATATTTATAAGGTTAAGCTTCTATTCAACCCTGATCTTCTACATACAAATTTATATCTTTTTTAAATCTTTTGGTTTCATGTCAAATAAAAAAGATAAACTTTATTTTAAATTTTTAATTTTTAATTAATGAATCAATTGTGATAGCATAGCTATATAAGTAAGATTACAAGATACAGAACATGCCTATTGGACAAATAAAACTCATAATTAATCCTTTCCCATATTATCATGGTCTTATCTACATCCCTGATATTAGGCTTTAAACTTGTACTCTTTGCTTTCCCATCCTTGGGGTTCAGTATTGTGAATTAATATCATGACTGACTTGCTATTGTCAGGATAAGTATACCACTTGTAATAATTCGACCAGGAAATGCCTTGATAAATTGTTGAAATGGGTCACAATGTTTTCAAAAGTCGTCTGCTGCAGGTATGAAAGGGTTAATATATTATAAAAACATTCAATGAAATATAAAGAACATGAACCTTATTTCAGATAACAGTTGAAGAGGCTGCCCGTAGATCAATAAGGAGAGAACGAAATAAAGTTGCAGCTGCAAAATGTCGGCAGAGACGAGTGGATCACACCAACAGACTTTTAAATGTAAGTAATTACTCTCCATTTAATGATTATGCTTCAGATCTTCTAACTACCACAAACCTTAGACAGACTACTTTTGTAACATTATGAAAAAAAGTGGATATTGCTCAGAACACCGAAAGGTGCGCTTTCAGTATAACAATAATTATACTTCAAATTATCCAGGAGTAGCATATTAACCCTTTCACTCAAACAACAATTCTGCAGAAGACGACTTTGAACATATTTTGTCAAAAAAACATTGTGGCAAAAGGTGAAATTTGCTTGTTTTGAGCAATTTCGCAATTTCTACTTTTTTTCACTATGTTGTCAAAAAGCTGTCTGCTGCAGAGGCGTCAGAAAGTGTCTATATAAGGGAATGGGTTAAACCTCAAATCTGTCTATGACAGACAATAATGGCTACCCTCCTTGGCATTCAGAGTTGTGAGTTAAGTCAGAAAGAGTTAAAAAGTCATCGCCCTTAACCTTTCCCTCATGCAACAATTCTGAAGCAGAGGACTTTAAACATATTTTGTTAGAAAATAGAAAATCTCAATAATTAAATGGATAACCTATGACTAAAAGTGGAAAACATTGTGGCAAAAGGAGAAATTGC
>JAUELF010279357.1:0-10501 GCA_031471495.1 Clinocardium nuttallii | reverse complement strand
ATGACAATTGTAGAGTGTCTGTATGGCATAAATCCATAGTCCAGTAATGATTAGTTACTCGGGGATGACAATGGTAGAGTGTCTCTATGGCATAAATCCATAGTCCAGTAATGATTAGTTACTCGGGGATGACAATGGTAAAGTGTATGTTTGGCATAAATCCATAGTTCAGTAATGATTAGTTACTCGGGGATGACAATGGTAGAGTATCTGTATGGCATAAATCCATATTCCAGTAATGATTAGTTACTCGAGGATGACAATAGTAGAGTGTCTCTATGGCATAAATCCACAGTCCAGTAATGATTAGTTACTCGAAGCGACAATGGTAAAGTGTCTGTATGGCATAAATCCATAGTCCAGTAATGATTAGTTACTCGGGGATGACAATTGTAGAGTGTCTGTATGGCATAAATCCATAGTCCAGTAATGATTAGTTACTCGGGGATGACAATGGTAGTGTGTCTGTATGGCATAAATCCATAGTCCAGTAATGATTAGTTACTCGAGGATGGCAATGGTAGAGTGTCTGTATGGCATAAATCCATAGTCCAGTAATGATTAGTTACTCAGGGATGACAATTGTAGAGTGTCTGTATGGCATAAATCATAGTCCAGTAATGATTAGTTACTCTGGAATCAGAACTATTTGTAGAGTTGCCCAGATATAATTGATATACTGAAGAACACGGCATAAAAATCAAGGACAATAATAACAATATACAACACAAGTAAGACAAATATTCGGCCTTTAATTATAATAAAAGATACAATTCATGTCTATCTGATATACGTTAGAGATTAAAATCGACAAAAAACATGCACCGATGAGTCAAGTCGTATACCGACTTACAAGGCAGATGAGCCGTCTCGCGAGAAAAACAACAATATGGTCTCTGCGTTAATTGTCGATCCTGATCAGCCTAAGCACGCCGCGCAGGCTAACCCGGACAGACACGTTTCATCTCCTGTTGATTTTCTGTTTCAGAAATAATTGCTCTATACCTATATCTCTCCGGAATGTGTCGGCCCGGATCAGTCTGCGCGGACAGCGCAGGCTGATCTAGTCGCTACATTACGCAGATGCCATAATGTTGTTTTGTTCGCGTAACGGTTCAGATTTAGATCTTATGTCGTCCCCGGAAAGTTGTATTGAGTGTCTTCCGCATTCGCCGTTCCGTCAATCAACATTGTGTTGAACAAATTAACATTACCACAATTTATCCTATCGAAACGACCGACAGTTTTAACGAATAGCAGATCCGTTCCGCCAATCAACATTGTGTTGAACAAATTAACATTACCACAATTTATCCAATCGAAACGACCGACAGTTTTAACGAAAACTAGAGCAGAACAATACTCACATAATGGATCAATATAAAATAAAAGCCATGTATTGCGATTTTACGTATTATTGACGCTCCTTACTGTACACGGATCATATTTAAGAACATTGGCGTAAAAGTAGCGAGGCTAGCTTTCTAATAGTGTGTCAAAAGATGAATCAAGGACTAAGTTACATATAGACGGACAGTTACAGCTCTGATGAGACTGCGCGGAGACGCATTGAGACCTCAAATCGTAAGACGCCGTTCTGAAGTATATATCAATTAAAAAAACAATATAACATATTACATCAATATTACTTATTAAAACAACACTAGTTTTTTATCAAGGTAAATTAAACCAAATGAAATATGAAACCACATGGTCAGCTCTGAAGATTTCCCTTATAATAATGCCTAAAATGTTCATTTCTAAACAACCATTGTGTCAGCAAAGTACACATTTATGTCAACTTAGTAATTTACGTAATATTAAATACATTCCACCATTCATGTTTTACACACTATATGGAGATCAACATTGATGAAATGAGCCTTTAATTAAGTGTTTAAGTATTTCCTAGCAGCGCTAAGGAAGGTTAGTGGAAATGGACCCAGGTGAGGTAAGGGGCCTGGGCTTATTCCGTACGGGACATTTTGAAATCCTACATTGCATACGGTGAACTGAAGTGGTCCTTTTGGTCATACCCAAAACACAAACTATCCATATATCCACTTGACGATTTATTGACTATTTCGTACGAAATCAACCCTTACCTCTCTCCCGGCCTACAGTGTTATGTGTATTTTTCTTATATTTTCTGACTAGTTGTACGCATTGGCGTACGTGTATACGCCTGGGTACGCGCCTGTATGTGTACAGTGATTACTCAGGTGTGACCGTGCGTATGTTATAACAGTACACAGTGTCAATAAGACCCCAAATCGTTAGACGCGGCTTCAACATCAATTTTATGTTCGATCTTAAAATAATATATTCGAAACATTTTCTCTGTTGTACTACATAATTATGACATCGCATCAAATTAAAAATTATACTGTAACAGATAACAGATCAGTAAATCAGCTAGATATTCTAGATTATTTTGACAATAAGGACCAGTAAATAATATATAAATATATATAGCTCTACACGAAAATTCGCGGACTTGCTAAAAAACAAAGAAAATAATACAAATAATTAAACATTCGGAAAACAGCACGGAGTTTATGGAATCGAAATAAAATCTCTTCTTAATAACATGAGTATTACAAAAGAACATTAATGAGCCGTCCCGCGAGCAAACCAACAGTGTGGATTCTTCGTAAAGTATCGACCCGGATCAGCCTAAGCATGCCACGCAGGCTTACCCGGAAAGACACTGAGGAAGTTCTGTTCAGGAATAATTACTCTATACCTCTATCCCTCTGAGACGGAATGTATTGGCCTGGATCAGTCTGCGCGGACTGCGCTGATCTGGCTGATCTGGGTCGATACATTACGCAGATACCATAATGTTGGTTTTACCTGAGGGGCAGCTCACATTATCAATTTACACCAACTCGGTCCATTAACGATCGCCAAATTCAGGGCACATAGGAGGTAGTAAATTCTTTTGAAATTCTTGAGTTTGACGATCGAAAATGGTCAGTAATTCTAAAACGTATCTCTCTTGAGTATACCATTGGTGTCGCAATGACGGTTTAAGTTTCCGCTACACTAAACCATAACTAATAGCTGGGTTCATACCTACTTGTATCTACACTTGTCAGAACTGTATATATTAGATTTAAGGGACATAGTTCATGTCCTTTAATCTTTTTTCGACCTTCAAGTCACGGAGAACATTATTTCAAACATCAACAACATAGAGTTGGCTGATTTGATATTGTGGAGAAAACAAATATTGCACCAGAAAAACAACGTGACGTTTGCATAACCCGGACCTCTGCCTGCTCGTGGATGTATGGTAAAGGATCTAAATAGATACTGCTTTACAGAATTTGCTTTAACCCTTTTCCTCACACTACAATTTTACAGCGAAGATTTTGAACACATTTTGTCAAAAAATAGAAAATCTCTTTAATTGAATGGATAACATATGACTGAAAGTGGCAACAATTGTGGTAAAGGGAGAAATTGCTCGTTTTGAGCAATTTCTTCTTTTGTCACTTTGTTTTGGAAAAGTTGTCTTCTGCAGATGCGTCAGAAAGCGTCTTTATGAGGGAAGGGGTTAAACATTCTTTGGGTAATTGGCTAACAGTGCAGAGCCAGATAAGACTGCACGGAAAGGCTGGCTCGTCTGAATGAGTGTCGCCAACGACACTAACGGCTGGTTTCTTCAAAGCGCCACCAATTTAATTCACTACGCTTTTTCGTGTCCTCTTACTTAAAGAATAGAGCATGTCTGACTTCGGACTGGTTCATCTGTTAACAGTTTACTCGGTTCCTGATCACTGTTCTGTACTTTATTTCGGATTATAAACATTTCGCCACCTCTCGGCGACATTGCTTTGCCGTTCGGGGAGCCTTCATACTCATTGTTTGAGACATGTAGTTTTTGAGAGTTCGCCACGTTGGACTTTTTGGCGGGGGATTGAGCCGGGCTTCCAAATCCATCTTTTGTACGTTTAACGTCCTCAAAAGATACTGGTGAATAAAGTGAACGTACGTCGGCATCGTTGGTTAGTTCCCTGTTTTTAGTATTGAGTAACTCTTCGGTTCCTTTTACTTTGGATAACTCTTCAATAACCAGGGAACCAAATGGACATGTTGAGTTCGCGTCCTCTACCGGTTCTCTACCTTTAAGCCAGTAGGTTTTCATGACTCCTTTTCCCTGCAATACAAAAATAAGTTGTTATTGTATGCCTCTTTCCACACTTTGTCAGTCATGCCACTGCGTTTTCGAGGTAACCTACTAGTATAACAAGTATTAATCCAAGGAAGGATGCCCTTACTAAAACGTTATAGTCTTTGGCATTACCTTACCGGGGATCGAACCATCGTCTCTCTCGCAGTATTTCTTCAAACTTTTGGGATTCTCTATCAGACAAAACTGTTTTTTTTTATTGACACAAGCTAATACAGGTTCTAGTCAAATAGCCAATTACAGAAACTAGTTTACTGGACATTTTTCCTATCAAATAAACAATACACAAAGTGTTTCTAAATGCAAAATTGAAACTTCGAAACTGTTTTATATAAAATGTTCGTGTTTTATACAAGAACTTTAACATAAAGATAATGTGTTTGATAATGTTACAATTGTCGAGTTTTAGTTATACTTTTCCAACACAGATTGTCCTAAAAGACCGATCACTCGGATATTACGTGCTAGCCATGGTCACCAATCAAATTGCAGCTCTTGACAGGCACTCATCGAACACTCGGTGTGTTAGGATTATGTAAATACACTCCTGTAGTGCTAGCCATGGTCACCAATCAAATTACAGCTCTTGACAGGCACTCATCGAACACTCGGTGTGTTAGGATTATGTAAATACACTCCTGTTTTGATAACTAGATTTGTCTGTTATGTATATTTATAGTCTTAAGAAAATGAACAAATAACTATAAGTAAAGGGAGAAGAGAATAAAAGTGGTGTAGATACCTTAAGAGGTACACTGCCTCTTTCCTCCATTACGTAAGGATAATCTACCAACTCTTTCTTAGTCGTCTCGCTTATGTGGATCATGTTAGCCTGAAAATCGAACAAGAACTGTTATAACGCAGGTAGAACCATCCTAGTAACGACATACACCAATTCTGCAGCAGACGACTTTCAAAACTTATTGACAAAACATGAACAATCTAAATAAATGAATATTTTACTATTAAATAGAGTTGAAAACATTGTGACAAAAGGAGAAATTGCTCGTTTTAAGCAATTACATCCTTTGCCACAATGTTTTCAAAAGTCGTCTGCAGATGCATCAAATTGCGTTTACAAGTGGGAAAGGGTTACACTGACGTGCATCCTTCCTCACACACGACATATGCATACTATCTGCTGAAGAAGATGTAACATTTCCCCACATGTTGGCACATCTGTAGAAGACGGCTGTTGAAAACAATGTGGACAAAGGATGGGAAATTGATCACGATGATATATTTCAAGGATTTTATTATTCTATAACTTTCTATAAGATCTAGGTACTTAACGAACCATATCTGTAAAACAGTTCTTTCGGTTACTTATTTGTTATTATGACACGAAATTCTATCGCCTCGGTGGTGTAATTTTCAGAGCATCTGTCTCGAAAGTGGGATACATATATTCGACTGCGTTTCGGCTCATACCAAACATTAATGAACCATTCCACGAGAAAATAACATTATGGACTCGGCGTAATGTATCGACCTAGATCAGCCTGCGCAGTTCGTAAAGAGGTATGGAGTTATGATGCTGAAACAGAAAATCCACAGGACAGGAGTCGAAAAGTGTCTGTCAGCGCGGCATGGTTAGGCTGATCTGGTTTGAACAATTTGGCTTTCTCGAGGAACGGCTCATTTTTAAAAAAAGAAATAGTAGTTTCTCTCTTTTGTGCTCAAGATTGAGCTTACGCTTAATCCGATGTTCGGATAAACCTACGAGCAGTGCTGGTCATTTACTGATGAAACACCGTGATAAAACTTACATGCTGATGAAAGCGGCGTGAAACAGGCACTCAAAACACGTGCATTAACTTCAGGCACTCACAACACGAACATTAACTTCGCATAGAACATGCGTCTTTAAGCATGAGCGTACAGCGAGAGACTTCAATGAGACTTCTACATCATGTCTGAGAAAACTCTTTACGTGTAGCCCAAGTAGCAGTACAGCAAGAGACTTCAATGAGACTTCTACATAATTTCTGAGAAAACTCTTCACGTGTAGCCCAAGTAGCAGTACAGCAAGAGACTTCAATGAGACTTCTACATCATTTCTGAGAAAACTCTTCACGTGTAGCCCAAGTAGTAGCAGTACAGCAAGAGACTTCAATGAGACTTCTACATCATGTCTGAGAAAACTCTTCACGTGTAGCCCAAGTAGTAGCAGTACAGCAAGAGACTTCAATGAGACTTCTACATCATTTCTGAGAAAACTCTTCACGTGTAGCCCGACTAGTTGCAGTATATTCATGTTTATCACATAAAGCCCTCTCTGGGAGTGTCAAAATCCTAATACATACAATCAAATGGCACTACTAGGGTTTTTATCAGTCTTCCGCTCTAGATAGTCTTCGGTTTGACGTTATAAAATTGGCACCAAAACCGGCAACTGTCATGGACATTATTCTAAATACGCCTCATATATCCCCTTTATGTGATAAATATAATTCGTCTTTATTTTGTATCGCCTTTTAAAAATCTATTCACGTGAAGTACCAAGAACCTAAAAGTTTTATGGAATAAACTCGTTAACTTAGCTGAACATGACGCTCGCCAAGGCTCTTGGCATATCATCCTGGTGGAAATCGTTTATTAGAAGTGATAACAAATAAACACTCGTGCAATATCCTCTATTCGTGTGACGAACTTTGGAGATGCAACAAATACCACAATCGGTAGACGCGGCTTTATTACTGCATGTGGTATATTTTAGTACTTACTGCTCCATTGGTTTCCATGCGGGATGCCGTGTTGACTGTGTCCCCAAACAGACAGTACCGGGGCATCTTTATACCAACCACGCCAGCTACTACATTACCGGAGTGGATTCCTGTAGGAACGGAATGATAAACTATGGGACACATCGTACAAACACCGACCTTTTTAACTGTTTCCCACATACAGACGGCTTTTGTCTACTCTGCAGCAGACGGCATTTGAAAACATTGAGCCAAAATGGAGTTTTGCACGTTTTTGCGAATATATCTCCAAAGTCGTCTGCTGTAAACATGTTGGGACGAGTACAACAATTATTTACGAAGCAAATATATATCAGTTGAAGACGTGTGCATGCATCCTAGCCTTTACTCTGCTGATTTGCTAGAAGCATGCTTTATTTTATGAAGTTCTGGCATGATATATTTATAAAAAACCTTCCCGTTCGACTCTTTTAATGACGTTTCGACATGAAGGCCGTTATCAACGTAGGCTGTATACAAAGAAATTCAAACTACATGTTGTCTAAACATGGCAATTACATTTCATAAAATGACGTTATGCTGGAAATATGTATATTATTTTAAACTAAGTATGACGTTATGATCACAACCGGAAGATAATAAAAACCTCATTAAAAGTGTAGAACAGGAAGGATTTTAAATAATTTATATTCCCTGAGGAATAATAACAGAGATATATATTTACAGTTATGGAGTTTTCATTCCCAGAAACTAATCAGTGAGCAGGGAATACAGTATACCAAGAGAAGACTTTGACACGAACTTGATCTGTATTGATCGCAAATGTTGCTTTAATTATTGTCAAGTTGGATGCGCAAATGATGATATGTAAGGAAGATATAGGGCAAACTCTGGAACCGATTTTATGAAGCCAGTGTCACCAGTAAAAAGCCAGACAAGTCAACCCATTCAAGATGTCGGTCCATGATCTTGACTGTTGACTGCTAAACTCAAAATGTCTTTCTGGATATTCCTAGAGTTGGCTGAGGATCCATTCAAATGAAAACTGGAAAAGTCCTTCTTAAAGAATTAGGATTGAAAAATATAAATGAGCCTTAGTTGACAGGTGGAGATAACAATCCTGTTTGTGCCATCCTGCTTTCTGAAACAAGTGTTAACTGAATTAAAAAAACAGTATAATCTTATATTGTTTAATGGCTCTTTTGCGAGCAGTTTAGTACAAGAATAGGCAATGATTCAAAATGTTTGTTTTTTCAATAACACCGAACAAATATTCCACTCACCAACTCTAATTTTCATGAATCCGTCAGTGGACGGATCTCGGAGTTCGGACATCGCGTCAAGCATATCCAGGGCCATATCGCACGTGTGTAGAGCATGGTAACGGGTAACCTCCGGGGCCCCAGATACCACCATGTAAGCATCACCAATAGTCTCTACCTGGAATATCGGAACAGTATTGATTACTTGGAGTTTAAAGCTGTCTTCAAAACGTTTAGTTATATCGTTGTTAACAAACAGTTTGTATAACCACATGTGCTTTCTGGCTTTCTCCCACAAGTTTTCTAAACACCAATCTTACAAGGCAATTTCCAACGTGAAACGTCCCACAAGGAAACCAACATTGTTGACTCTGCGTAAAGTGTCGACCCGGATCAGCCTAAGCATGCCGCGCAGGCTAACCCGAACAGAAACCTTTTGCCTCATGTGGATTCTCTGTTTCAGGAATCATTACTCTATACCTCTCCCCTAAGACGGGATGTGTCGGCCCGGATTAGCCTGCGCGGACTGCAGCCTCCGCGCAGGCTGATCTGGGTCAATACATGACGCAGATTTCCATAACGTAAGTTTTCTCGTGGGACGGCTCACATATACTATTATTAGTCCATTGATGGATGACGAATGCCGCTAGCCACAATTACTTTGTAAATCGTTCGAAAGAATAAAGAGCCAAGCCGAATTTCAAATCAACGAACTTTGGTTTAATACCATTTTACTTACGCGGCTCGACATGCAGCTGTGTCAGAATGAAACGCGTTTTGTTGTGACTTAGTTTGGAGCTGTATTAACCCTCCGTGATATTTCCCGCTATTAGCAAATATCGCATATATCAATTTGGATAGAATTTCAATATAAAACGTTCAATACGAACCTTGTAGACGTTATGTTTCTCGCTGAGGGTATCGAACTGTGTGTACATAGCGTTCAGCATTGACACCACTTCCATTGGCGATATCTGACTACATATGTGGGTAAATCCAACAACGTCGCTGAACAAGATCGTAACTTTATCAAATACCTGTATAAATTGCAAAAGACACAGGAAATTGTAATAAAAATTAACAAAAAATACTATGTGGCCTCATATTGTTCATCTGCGTACATGCCAAGTAGCATGTCTTTCAAGTAATCTTGAAATAAGACGAGCCGTTTTAGAGGAGCAGAATTATAGTTATGACTATGGCTAGCTAAGTTTACAAAACTTTAGACGGAATAATATTGATTGTTTGTAATTTAACGCCGTTTTCAACAGTATGTCAGTTATATTACGATGAACAGTACTTATAGCACTACTTTTCCTGGCGCATTTGCACAAGTATCACACACAACAATTTTCTAAGAAAACTGATTACATATTCACGCATAATTTTGCTTAAACCATAATCACATGAAACCCGCGAACAGATCAGTCATATATGTGAAACTTAAACTCATTGGCAATTCATGCATGTAACTTTGTACCGTCCCATTGGATAACATTACTGCCTTGTTTAACGACCTTGATCTCATGACGTCACTAACTTACCTCACATGTGGTAATGGCGGGTTCGCCACGTCTAAGTCTGTCCGCCACTTGCTTAGGTATCATTTGGTACAACAACGAGTCCGTTCTCTTGATCTCAGCATCCAGTTTATGCATACTCTCTTGTAGTATCCTACTCTTCTGCTGCTCCTGTAAATATATTAATTAGACTGTAGTGTCGGTGTCAACAGTAAGTTAGCATGTAAGCTGACAGTGAAGGCTATTGTAGGACTGTGCGGATGCACGCGCTCGTATAAGTCTTACCTGTACGTACATGTGTTAAGAGACAGAATCGCTAGACACGGGCCATGTATATATACAGTCACAGATAAATACACAACAGTCGAAAATAAGGGACCAGAGGAGACCGTCACGTGCCTGCTCCACCGCGGTATCTGATCAGGGTCTTCTGTGATTGCCATGTATATTTCAATTAAGTATCTGAGGAAAATTCATGACAGCAGACTTCTTTAGAAATTTGACACTTTCATTTTTTTAAACCTCCATTCCTGGTCGGGTTATACCGAAGACTAATGTCTATTGTTTGACTTTCCTTCATTGGCACTCAGGATTGCCGGGTTAACACTACGACTGAAGCGCTGTGTCAGGATTGCCGGGTTAGCAATACGACTGAAGAGCGGTGTCAGAATTGCCGGGTTAACAATACGACTGAAGCGCTGTGTCAGGATTGCCGGGTTAACAATACGACTGAAGCGCTGTGTCAGAATTGCCGGGTTAACAATACGACTGAAGCGCTGTGTCAGGATTGCCGGGTTAACAATACGACTGAAGCGC
>JAUELF010279346.1:0-10501 GCA_031471495.1 Clinocardium nuttallii | reverse complement strand
GGTAAAACATGGTCATTCAGTCTGTTGTACTTTTACTTCAGATCGAGGGTACAACTGGTAAAACATGGTCATTCAGTCTGTTGTACTTTTACTGCAGATCGACTGTACAACTGGTAAAACATGGTCATTCAGTCTGTTGTACTTTTACTTCAGATCGAGGGTACAACTGGTAAAACATGGTCATTCAGTTAGTTGTATTTTTACTGCAGATCGACGGCACAACTGGTAAAACATGGTCATTCAGTCAGTTGGTAGAGGAAACACGACGTTTATCCGAAAGTCTAACATCACGTGGTGTACGACAAGGAGACGTAGCGTGTCTCTGTGGGACGAATATACCCGAGTTTGCGCATGTTTTTGGCGGTGTTACGTCAGCAGGCATGGCACTTACCATCGCCAATTCGCAATTGACAGCAGGTAGGTCTTATACATACGTAATGCAACAAAGATATACACAGGAAAACGGATCAGCCGGAGAATGAGCCGATGTATATGTTTTGTAGTAATCCTTTTGGGTGGATCTTCTTGGCCTTCATTTGTTAACTCAATGTAGGTCTTGCTATTATCACATGCATATTATATTCCTCGATATGTATAAAATGTTCAATGCTGAACATACAGATTAGTACTTTTCGCTTAAGTGCTACGAACCTTATAAACAGTTATAATCGGTTGGCGTGTGCTTATTTCCGATTGAATAAAGCACTTTCACATACATTTCCCCCTTTTTCCTGAACACAGGAACACAACACAGTAGACATGAAAATGACGTACGCGTGACTATATATCATAAACATCATAAACTGATGATTTCATTTCACTGAGGTTTTACATATATTTGCTGCATAATCTGCTGCACATTTGTTGTATCATGGAGAGGTTAAGTTCATTTCTTAATACAGGAGAATTGTCCCAACAAATTGCAGAAACAAAAACAAAACTACTATTTGTAACCGAGGACTGTGCTGAAAAAGCTAAAATTGTAAAAGAAAATGTCTCAACTTTGCAGGTAATATTCGCATTTTTGTTTTAAAAATCTACAGTTGAAGAAACCCTGGCAAAGCTCGTAGACTGATTTAAATGCCATTATAATTTAAATACTTCGTACGTAGATGCATTGTTAATCATCTGCAACAGATGAATTTAGAAAGCGTGGATCACACGTAGCAAATGTTCAATGCGAGCAATTTCTACTGTTGTTACAATAATATCAACTCTATTCAACAAGTATCTAGTTCAAGTAGTAAATATTAAAGGGATTGATCAGATCTTTGCCTCAATCATTTCAAAGTAATTTGCTTTAAATTGGTTGTATGTGAGACAGGGTTTAAAATGATGGATTGGTTTATCAATGATGAGCAACGTTCAGTGATTGAGTGACGTTTTGTGTCAGCGCTCATTGAAGAATCAGACAAGGCTGTACATGCACACGCTCTCACCAAAGTCTTCACTCTCCGCATATATGTTATAGCGAGCATATTGCTGAAAACAACAAATATGAAACCCTATACTAGATGAATCTATACGTCAATGTTCTAGTTCTCGTATTCTAATGTTCTACACTCCTGTCGGGATTCGAACATGCAACCTCTCAAAGTTGAAGCGGGATGTACAAGAACTACCTTTCACATTGTTGGTGACTTACTAATACCTTTTCTCCGTTCATATTACATGTTTGCCAACGGATTTCGCAAATAAGATCGCTTCTTATATCATATTATAAACACAGTGGTCAAAATTGAACCACACCATACGAAAATCAACATCCGGAGGACTGGAATAAATCTCAATGCCTATTAAAATTACAAATATTATCGCTGGTATTTGGTGATGAATTATCTTCCTGTATGCGTTAAGATGACAAGCTGGCGAACAAGGAAGATCCTTTATAATATTGATCTTTGTTATTCGCAATAGCAAGAGATTTAATGTTCACATAAAGTGGCCCAAAATTGTTATATCAGCACATCCAAGTCAATACTTCTTCAATTGCACATTTTACAACAACACTAACTGATTTGGATTCACTTTTTTACTGTAGGAAGTCGTTGTTTTCGGAGAACATTATGGGTGTATGTCGTTTGATAAACTCCTTAAACCGACAAGTCGGTGCCACAATCCATCTGACGTTATAGTTCCTTACGAGGATGTCGCTCTTGTACCGTTTAGCAGTGGAACAACAGGAGTACCGAAAGGGGTAATGCTGACGCATAGAAATTTAGTTGCAGAGCTTACTGCACTCAGGTAAACTACCATTGTATGTCATAAGTTCACACTCTGGAGCTTCCGAGGAAATCCACACCTGGATCCAATTCCATCAACCTTACTTAGCGTTAAGTAATACTTAAATACTTTTCCTAATATAATGGACAAAATATTTCATTTCGGTATTGTTAGTCAGCAAGGTAACCATTTATGTCAACTAAGTCATTTACTTCAATACATTCCACCATACAGGTTGTACAGAATATTAGGGAAACAAATTAATGAAAATATTGCTTTTAAGTATTACTTAACGCTTAGTAAGGTTGGTGGAATTGGACCCTGGAAACATTTGGGAGCAGAGGGGAATATGCTTTTATCTGGTTCCATTTCGAACTATGTTTACCCTCGGTTACACATTGTTCTTCTTTTTGTGATCGCCTCGGTGGTGTAGTGGTAGAGCGTCCGCCTGGTCGGGTCATACTTTAACAATGGTAGTTATTGCTGCCTTCCTTGGCGCTCAGGGTAATAATTACGACTGACAGGCTGGTGACAGAATAAAGGGACCAGTAGTACTGGTAACTTACCCAGGAAACGCCGTGATATAACTGCATTATTGTCGAAAGATACGTTCGTGTCATCTGGGTAATTATATATGTTTTATGAACGCGACGTTAAAAAGGTCGCGAGTTCGAACCCCATTTCTTCTCTCCAATGATCTACTAATGGCATTGTGACTATCGTTATACGTCTCCAACCAATGGACTGAATATAGTCTATTCGGGAAAGAATCCTGTTGCCTAGGAAATTATTACGCGGAGAACTGATCCGAGCGGTCCGAGCATATCAGTAAACACACGATTAGGTGAAATGACGACTGTGATATAACTGAGTACATTGCCAATGGCGTTAAACTCAACTCAATATACCATTAAGTTAACCCTGATACCCCGTACACAAGACCAGAAGGGCGGGCGGGGGTGTCAACGTTCGGGGCCTCTCACAATTAGCGCAGTACCGATTACATTTCCCCAAATCAAACATCTAGAGTGAACAATTAAGATGTTAAGTTAAAAAGACTCATTTCACAATCATTGCAAGATAAACGAGTTTAAATTTAACCCTATTTTCACTCACATAAGTTTTCATTATTCCAGTCATTGGACGATGTTGCCCTTTCACGATGACGAGAAATCCCTGTCAGCTTTACCGATGGTTCATATAGCAGGACTTGTGATTGGGTTGCTGAATCCTCTTTGTCAAGGGGCGGCGGTCGTTACTTTGCCGAGGTTCAAACCCACAGATTTCCTTACTGCCATACAGAAACATAAGGTAAGTAAGTAGTGAGTAAGTATTTGCATAACATAGTGGCGGGGTAGTCCAGTGGTTAATACACTGGACTGTCAATTCAGAGGTGTATGGTTCAAATCGCGGTCCAGGTTCTGGACATTGAAGGGGTGCTTTTTAGCGTCTCGTACCCAACTGTACTGGTCCTTTCCAGGAAAAAAACATAGCGTGTATCGACTTTTTACACACGGCACGTAAAAGAACAAATGGGTATTTTCGGAAAGAGCAATGGTTCGCAAACGGACTCCCCTGTATCTAACCAAATTGTTCATTCTGCACGGCGAGGGTAAATAAAAACAATTAAACTAACAAACAAATAATATTCGCGATACTACAGGTGCTTTAAGTCAGTTAAATGAAAAGTTTTTTGTCTACGATCCTACCGAAGATGAACTTTTGAAATTATTCATCTCTGTCCTTATTGTATCTGCATAGACAAAACTATGTGGCTGATAAATGCGTGCATCGTAAACCAATGCGTGTTTGCAAATTAACCGAAAAAGGTTAACATGCAACATTTTCATTTTCAGATATCCTTTTCCCTCATAGCACCGCCTGTCGTCAGTTTTCTGGCAAATGATCCAATCGTTGACCAATTTGATCTCAGCAGTTTCACTAATCCATACTCCGGGGCAGCTCCACTTGGGCGGGAATTAACAGAGAAGATGGTCGAAAGGTTAAAACTCACTGGAATACGCCAGGGTAAAGTAACTCCTCTCTCGTACTCACTGTTCCAATGATTATACCAACTTCAACATTTGATTCAGACATGTTGTGGAGGCCAACTTTAAAAAACATTGCTCAGCTTTTCTCATCAGTATGTACGGGTACACATATAAAACGAAACATAAATCCAAAAGAGTGGATCGGTCCTATTTTTCGCTTTTAACAATATAGAGCTTATATGTCTATCAACATTTCAAAACGTTCAAATTTTGAAAAGCAACGTCTTTACATCATACGTCCAATTCTTTGACGCCAAGGATTGCCCGGTAGTCTAGGGTTAACACATTGGACTGTCAATCCACAGGTCCTGGTTTTAGTTATGGAAATTCCTGAGATGCTTTTAAGTGTCTATTCAACTAGAGATCAAGTAATGTTTATCACCATGAAACATGGTCTCGCATATATCGGATATGTAGTGAGCACTTTAAAGAACCGAGGGGTCTTTTCGGAAAACGCTCGGGTATCTCCTCGGACTCCCTTGTATCTAACTCGTCTCTAGGTAATGCTATAGTCTACATTATCAAATGGGATAATAGAAGCTAAAAGGAGTATGCTCAGTTAGAGCATTTGGTATCTCGTACAACTACATTACAAGCTGAAAACACACAGCCCCGTGAATGCTTGGCTAAATAATGTATTTCCTATCTTATATGTAAATTAATTAGATCATTGTTTTCAAGAAGTGCTTGTTTATGTTTCGAAGGTTACGGAATGTCGGAGTCGAGTCCAGCACTGACCACGACCCCGCTGGACGGATGGAAATACGGATCTGTTGGGGTTCCCTTACCTAACACGGAATGTAAAGTGAGGTTATAACATATCACATTTAGGATGTAAACATGTAATAGATCAGCAAAAAATCACCCTTGTCTGGCTATTTTCGGAAGTAGACAGAGTAGATAATGTAATTGTTAGGCTATGTCTTCTTTGCTAGTTAATGTGATTTATTTCGCGTCCAAGAGAGTTTTAGTTATAAACTGGTACGGCTTATGTGATATAATTAATCTAGACTGACACCGGCGGTTATTTCAAATATACCGTTTAAAAGCATTGTTATGCCAAATCTTGAGATCTAACATGGGAATCCAGCTCTCCATGTGTACCATATAACCGTTACACCGGAAAGTAAGTTGATTCTCCTCAATATATGACGGCGACTGAACACTCATCCATAACTAGACTAGAATGTTCCTATCCTAAGAGCCCTGCACCATGACCGCCTCGAGATTGCTATTATTTATATCCGAAGCTAATAATTTTCATAAAAAGTTCAAATCAGAATGCATACGATCTTACTCTAAAGTAAATAAATACGTTAACTTTCAGATGATTAAATTTATATAGAATTCGACTATGAATTGTATCTAGCCGTTTTCATGAGTACTCTAGAATGCGCGAAGTTTAATTTCAGATAGTGGATATTGATACAGGGGCCATATTGGGAGCCAATGACAGGGGAGAAATATGGTCACGTGGTCCCCAAGTAATGAAAGGCTATCTAAATAACTCGGTTGCTACCTCAAACACGATTACCGTAGACAACTGGCTCAAAACAGGTAAAGTGGGTGTTCGAATCCTCTTATACTTATTCAATCTCAACCAGTTTTTATCTGAATTAATTAAATGCACATTTCATGTATCAAATCATCCTCGGTATACCCAGGCTATTCATAAAATCATATATTTTATGAATAGCCTGGGTACCGAGGATGTTATCAAATGTGAGTGGCTTGTTTTTGATGAATAAAACTATTTTACAATAAAATCTTTAAAAAAAAGATAAACGGCGATTTATATGAGAAAACACTAACAAATGAAACATGCGCATATATCAGAAACGTTTTGTTAATAATCAAAACAATCAGTAATTTAAAACTAATTTTCCACGAATTATAACATTTGTGCAATATAATGATGTATATCTAAAAAATCGACAGCTCCTTGAAATGGTAATGCATTATAATCGTGAACCAGTTGGAACATTGTTCTTAAAAGATATAGAATCGGTAATCGAGTGTAGCTTGCGCCTTTTTTGTTTAAAGAAACACGTTTCAGCCAAAATTATGTAAACTCTCAGAAATTATTAAATAGTAAACGAAAACGATGGAATCAACTTGTTTATATCTTTATCCAAGTATTAACTTATACATTATAACAATAATCTACATGTGTTTACCAAAGGCATCTCCATCCAGCCTCAGTTTCTATAAATAGATTATCAATGCCGAGAATACGTCACATGACGGAGATAACGCGAGGCTCCCAAGAGGTGTTTAAGTTTCAATTGACGATAAATAACTCAAAACTGCCAAGTGAAATAAATGAAATGAAATGAAATATTTTGCTCTTAAATATTATATTTCATGCATACGTTTTCACTGTTTTTTTTTCACTGAAATTTATTTCTTAAGGAAAACAATTAAAGGTTAGTATGCACAACATTTCATATTACAACTTCACCTTATTGGTGCCTCTCGTAGGATCGCCAACTTAACTATGAACCAATCAAAACGTTTCATTTCCTTTTTTTTTCGACATTATTCATTAAATACAACATTCGATTAGTCTACAATCTAGATCATGTGTTTACCATCTAGGTCAAAACTGAGATAAATCAGCTTTCCTCCAAACAAATTGTATAATACTACAGTCAAAGCGACGAATATACTAAATGGGTGACCTTTTCTTATGTTGCAATACTCGTAATTATTAAATTTCTACAAAAAGTGTCTACTCAATAGTAAATGCGAGAAGGGTTGGAGTAAATCTCAAAATGAGTACTGGTAAAAAATAAAAACAACACCGACACAGATTTTAAAAAGTACTAATATGATAGGTGGGTAAATTAAATCATAAGGGTTGAACAACATGTAGTCAATGCCTGCCATACTGTTTAAACATTTGGAATAAATTGAGCGAATGTCAGATTAATTTTCTTTAAAATGATATCTTCAAAAGAGTATAAGGATCTAGAAATACATTATAATTGAAAGTTGTCTCACGATGTCTGTTGATTGACCATTACTTCCCCCTACACACGAGGAATATATCATGGCAGAGTGGTAAGCGTCGGTGATTTTGAATCAATCTCCGCGTCGAGGCGCTGTGGTCATGTTGGCTTGACATTGAGCAATGAACATTTTCTTGCCAAGTAATAATGTTTTAACCCGTTCCCTCATATGACAAATTTGCAGCAGACGACTTTAAACATATTTTGTCAAAAAATGGAAAATCTCTATAATTGAATGGATATCCTATGACTAACAGTGGAAAACATTGTGTCAAAAGGAGAAATTGCACGTTTTGTGCAATTTCTTCTTTTGTCACTATGTTTTCAAAAAGCCGTCTGCTGCAGAGGCGCCAGAAAGCGTCTATATGAGAAAAAGGGTTAAGAAACAATCTGAATACATACCTGGAACATACTTATACATGTATTTTCCTTCTGAGAAATAAATATTAAAGCATAGCCACAGTAGTTAAATATATGAGCGGTTTAGTCTGCGCGGACTGCACATACTGATCTGGGTCCATACTGTTGGTTTTCTCATAGAACGCCTCATATATATACATGTACACATTTATGTGCTGTCGTTAACATTTTCCCGCTTAAACAAATAGTCAGCAGACGAGTTTGAAAACGTACCCGCACACACTTGACCAAATATCTCGTCCGCCGAGAACAGTGTCTGTATGTGAGAACGGGTAAACGAGGTACAATAAGGTCTTTTATCGCCTGACGGGTATCAATCATTAGTTCATCCATGGGAAAAAGCTTAACGATGGCAGTTGTAGAGAGTGTATATCCAGATCAACCTGTATACTGGGGTACCCCGTCTTATCAGAAATCTACACATGCTGGCATAAGCGTCTAACGATCTTATGTAATCAGTGTATATCGTGATTAGACTGTGCCGAATCACATATTCATCTGAATCAACACTGCTTACAAAAGTCGACAGGTACCTTGGGAAACAGTTAACCCTGTTCCACATACAACTCAACTGCAGCAGACAACTTTGAGATAATCTATGGAGAAGAAACGTATGGAATATCTATAAATGTAAGTCAAATAACTGAAATCAGTTTAAAACATTGTGACAAAATGAGAAATTGATCGGTTTTTTTTTTGCGATTTCTTCTTTTCCAACAAAGTTTTCATAAGTCGTCTGCTGCGGAGGAGTCAGAAAGCGTCTATATGACTAGGCGGATTTGTGATTGCGCCATACCTAAGATTTTAAAAATGGTGGTAATGACTGCTCTACGTTGCGCTCAGGGTTACGGGGTAAGCATTACGACTGACAGGCTGGTTTCAGGATAAACAGACCCTTTGTACCAGTAACTTAACCAGGAGACACCGTGATATAAGTGAAAATTTGTTGTTAAAAGCAGCATAAATCAATAAACCCATAAGTAATTATAGTACTTATAGTGGCTTGCGAAGATTCCTTGGCTAGCAAAGCTGACCTTTTCTCATGGGCGTGCTCTGATTACAGTGCGATATGAGACATTGTGGATAAAGATTAACCCGTTCCCTCACACGGGCGACATTTTACAGCTGACGGATATTGAACGCATAGTGGTAAAAGGAGATTTTTTTTTCTGAACCCTTTTCCCCAATACAGCAATTCTGCAGCAGACGACTTTGAACATGTTTTGTTTGAATTTTTTTAGAAATTATCTATAATTAAATGGATAACCTATGACTGTAAGTGGAAAACATTGTGGCAAAAGGAGAAATTGCACGTTATGTGCAATTTCTTCTTTTGTCACTATGTTTTTTTCAAAAAGCCGTCTGCTGCAGAGGCGTCAGAAAGCGTCTATATGAGGGAAAGGGTTAATTAACGAGCAATGATTCGGTTATACGTAATGGCTTTTTTTCAAAACTCCATTTTTTTTTAACATGTTTGTTCTTAGATATGTTCACCGCAGATATGTCTGTAAATACCAGTATTTAACTTTACAAATTTATACGGCTGGAAGGATAAATATATTTAAATCCTGTAAGTAGACAGCTTGCATAAACGTTGGAAAAAAGGTTGGGTCCCAAGAGATGGTGGCTTAAACTAGTCCCAAGCTATGACAGTTTTATTCGGGATGAGCTGAGAGAAGGCGCAAAAAGGTATGATCCAATTTGTTTTTAAGTGCACGCCCCATGAAAAGAATCTGTCGCTATAAAGGTTAAGCTTTTAAATCTAATAACAAATCCAAACTGTTTTTTGTTTTATTTCGTTCGATGTTTTATACATTCATTATCAATAGATGAAAGTACCTGTACGTATTATCAGGTGACTTTTAAAAATATAATTGAGTCAAAATGCTTCACTTTTCGATACCAGTTTTGTTTCACTAAGGATCATTTACAAGTACTTCTATCTATCGCAGTTTCGAAAACAAATGAGTCAAATAATTGTGGCTAAAGGGTATATTGAAAAACTATAAAACTTGAAAAGAATTGAAGTTAAACCGTCGTAAATAGGTTTTTCGATGTACATTAGTTAAATCACTTTGTATAGAACTAATGACTTAATGCCACGAAGAGACTTTGCCACTTTAAATCATTCCTTCATGGAACAGGGATTTAACAACGAGGTGTCAAGCAGATTGTTGTATGGCATTGGAGAAGAAAAGCGAGATTAGTAATTTCTCCTTTTTTCACAATGTGTTTTTCTCTCAGAAAAGAGCTTCATTTTTCCAACTACCTTTTATCGTATCTTGTCTTGAGAAGATTTAAATTCGACCGTCTTTTTAAAATTGCACTTCGGCCAATTCCGCTAAATTATGAAATATAGACTAGCTTCAGTGTAACCGATAGTTCGTATTCATCAGTATGTATATATATACAAACGTTGCTCGAGATAAACCATTGATTATTTAACGCCGTTTACAATTGTATTTCTGTTACATCACGGCGGCCATTTCATCAACCCGTGTTATGGCTTTCTCTCAGCCGACCTCCTCACAGGCGTCTGCAACCATCACGCTCAGACGTCTTGAGCTCGTGCATAGGAAACAAGGCACACTCTGACTTGTATGAATAATGTAGATCAATATCAACACCGTTTACATATTACTTACAAAAACCTGTTAGAAGCGTTTGACAATTTGTGTCGATTGTGATTCGACTTTGTAGATGGTTGATTGATTTTAAGTTTAACCCCTTTCCCTCATACGACAATTCTGCAGCAGACGACTTTGAACATATTTTGTCAAAAAATGGAAAATCTCT
>JAUELF010279335.1:0-10502 GCA_031471495.1 Clinocardium nuttallii | reverse complement strand
GAATGAAAAAATCCAATCACATGAATGCTTCGCTCAAACTGAGCG
Source organism: Clinocardium nuttallii (assembly GCA_031471495.1). Taxonomy (NCBI): domain Eukaryota; kingdom Metazoa; phylum Mollusca; class Bivalvia; order Cardiida; family Cardiidae; genus Clinocardium; species Clinocardium nuttallii. The sequence continues at coordinate 10,457 of JAUELF010279335.1, read as the reverse complement.
TTACGGATATGTGTGTTATGAATGAGTGAAATGGAGCGTGAACGGAAAAAAGCAATCACAATGCTATGAATTCAATCTGAGCGGAACGGATAAAAGCAATCACAGTGTTATGAATGAGTGAAATGGAGCTTGAGCGGAGCGTGAATGGTAAATTGGATCGTCAGCGTGATTGGAACGAATTTGATAAACAATCATAATGAACGAAAAATTCCAATCACATGAATGTTTTATGAGCGGCACGGAACGTGAACGGTAAATTTGTCAATTTCAAGATATTCTTTCTGGGCTCTGTTGGACAAATTGCACACCCACTTTCCCCTACTTTACAACAAATTCTTGGGGACCGGCAAACTAAATGTGTTCTGGGACAGCTTCTACCCGATTCAGATTAGTTGTCCTACATAATTTCAAGTTAAATTTACAGACATTTAATGATTGTTTTTGTTTTATTTGTTTAAATTCCATTATTTGATTGATCAGTTTACATTTTTATATAAATGGAATTGAATATCTTATTTAAACAACTTGCATGCACGGATTATTTGATTAACATGCACAGAACATCGAGAATAGAGGATACCTGTATCTCCAAAGTTCATGATCTTAACCATTCACAGAAATACGATGCAGAGAAACTGATTTGTTACTGAATGAATCAAAAGACATCTGAAAATATTTCACTTCTTCTCAGTTGAGTGCTAGTACAAAGCTGGGACTACTGATACGGAGAAGAGAAACGAGTTCCGTAAGTGCCAATTGCTTGTCGTCTTTAAAAAACATTTTGTGTACGACATTATATATCGCGAAATGAGAATGGTGAAGTCCTGAACTTAGGTAAAACAAGAAGTATTTAAGAGTGCTCTACAATAGTAGCTTATTTAGCACAATTATAAATCACATATTCATGAACTGTCATTTTAGTGTTCAAAATGTTTGTAAACAAACCGACTTAAAATCGACAACTGAATTTAACGCACTGTTCAACTGCAGGTGGATGAACAACAATTTTAGCAAGCTCATCTTTCAGAGCCTGTGCATCTTCTGTCAGTTCTTCTTCATTATGCACCGAACCCTCCTCTTGTTCTTCCTTTACGGATCCTTCGGAAAGTTCCGTATTTTCTTGTTCGATAGACGTTTCTGGGTCGGCCATATTTCAACTCTTCGAAGAGCCTAACAACATTTATTTAATATTCTTACGCGTCATGACAACGACATAATATAGTCCTAAAAACATCACACATGATTTGATATAATTCTGATAAAACATATTATCATTTGTTTTCAAATCAATATTTATTAACTCTTATGTCTTATATATTTTAATATAAAGCAATACGAAATAGATTCAATATTTATAAAATAGTATTAATACGCAAATTTTGGTTACCGTTAAAATTAAATATGTCATGATAAATACCCAGTATGTAATATTTAGATATCGTTTATTGCAGATTTGTTGTATGCGAGAAGTAGAAGAGACACATGTGTCTCTGGTTAAACTTATCTTAAATATTAACAACAAATTTAATCAACAACCCTTTTATTCTCATCTGACAGTTAATTCACCGAAACTTGGTTAACTGGCTAAAGTTCATAAACCTTATTCCAAATCCCTCGTCAAAGAGATTTATCCAGGTTCGCTAACAATGTATTTACCTTCTTCCCTGTTATGCTAAACCCTTTTCTCATACCTTTTCCCACAATGATTACAATCATGCATTAGGTTTAGGTTTATTTTTATTCAAATATCATATCAGGAAAACAAGTACATTATTGACATTGAATTTACGGCATTCTTTTTTGTTTATTAAATTTTACATTTAAATCCCTTCTTTCTTTGCTATCTGCAGCAGACGAATTTTGCAACATTGATTTCAACTGTTTTCAGTGATTACACTTTCATTTTCGTGAGAAAAAAATCCAGATTTTGTCCTCTTCTTTAGATGTATGATACATGTAGGTGGGAAAGGTTTAAGTTATATTCAAATCGAACGGATAACAATGTGTTAACTTAATTCATAGGACTTTCAGGAACACATCCTGCCATATAAATAGAAGAGGGTTATTTTGTATCCGCGAAATGCGGAGAATTCCAGTGAATTTCCAGGTGAAAACAGAAATGAACTGATGTGTAAATTATGGAACGTTTTGTCAATCATTTATAACATCTGACAGTACTGTAATTTTAGACTCTTCCAAATTGAAAACATCAAAACAATTATTGGTTGAAAAAAGTCCAACTTGATTTATAATATTTAGATGAAACAGAAAATAGTTGTATTAATTGTTTGATTATCTTCTCCCTTTTCCCTACATTTTTCGAAATAGTATAAGTTATAGAAGCTTGTAAAATTGTCTGTAAGAGGTTAATGGTTAAGGATCAATGTATTTTCATTTAGGAAGGCCGCATTCATAGGCTGTGGTCACTTTGTAACAAGTGGTGGGATCTTTATCTTTATCTCAGGAAATAATGTGTTTGTGAGTATACTGTGTGTTAGTCTTTAACATATTGTTCTATTTATTTAACCATCTTAACGCATATGCAGATTCATGAAAACATCGTGACAAAGGAGGATTTTTTTTTTTTTATAATTAAACCCACAACTAGATAGAGATTTTCCATATTTTTCACAATTTTAAAGTTGTCTTCTGCATATTTTCTATATGTTTTCTATAAGGGTGCAGTGTTCTACATAATTATAAACTAAGTGAAATGATAAAATAAATCTGCAGCAAAAGACATTATTCAGACAAAAATAAGAAATATCTCTAAAAATGAAAAGGTAATGTCACGATATGTCATCTTACTGTTCCCACTTGCATATTCAATATTTGACGCATTTTGCATCATACTATTTCAGGTCCCTTTATAATCCACACTTCATGACAATGTTTATATATTGAATTTTCCAGATGTTATACCCATTTTAGCTAAACCGAAATCAGAAAAGGGGTAACATTTACGTTTAGCTTTAAATGACACCTTCTCCTTATCTAATGGACCATATTGAATAGGAATGTCTCTTTCAAAACTGTTCGCATAGCACCGCTCAAAAAACATTTTAATAACACCCGAGATGGCCAACACAACTTTCATATAGACACAGTGGTTGTCATACTATTTTCATTAAAACCAGACATAAGCTTCGCTGCAGTAGTAAAAGTAGTAAAGGTAAACAAAGGGTTTTGGTCCGATTTAAATGAGATTGGACTGCATTGTGATCTCTTTATGTTGAATTATGTATTATACTTCCAGTTGGACTTAATGAAATATAGTTTTGTCTTTACGGGGTGTGGTACCTTACCGACCCTCCTCCTTTCTCATCCGGGCTTGGGACCGGCAATGGCGGAGTTAAGACTAAGTTCAGTCTTTGTCAAGTGATCAGACAGTAGTCGATTTTGACAATGCGTTAGACCAGAGACATATACATACGTATCCTTGTATGTATATGTCTCTGATTAGACCAACAAATAAAAGAGACCTAGATCAATTTGAAAAGCTCAGGATGTATACCAGTTTGAAACAGTATGTTATTTTCTCTACAGTGAAAACAGTAAACAGTCTATCACACTGGGCCGCCACCCCGATGAATGAATAAACATTCAGGAGTTTGACCTTCAATGTGATAGTCGCAAAGCTTCGTTCTATCACACTGGGCCTCCACTCTTACGAGCTTGACCTTCAATGTATAGTCACTCAACCTGAAATGAAAATACACGATCTATCACACTGGGCCTCCACCCGAATAATTCTGAATGAGCTTGACCTTCAATGTGATAGTCACAAGCTTACGTTGTAAGCTGAAAATAAATAGAATAGTTTAAGGAGCATCTCAGTGTGATAGTTGCAGCTACAATTTAAGATACAAAATAAAACATAAAATATAACAAAACACTATTTAACATTAGAAAAAAACGCGACGTTGCGATGACATCACCATGACGTCGCGAGCGTAAACAATAAGCCGTCTTCCGAGACTTGCTTCTTTTCGAAGATTCCATTAGGTAGATTTTTATTTTCTATGTAGACTTCTCTGTGCCGACTTGCTTCTCTTTTGAGACATGCAACGTGTAGAACTATTTTCTTTGTAGATATTCTTGTTTCTCTTCTTATAGATACTTCTCTTGCAGATTCACATTCTTCGCGTTGAAGATATGCTTTTCTTGCGAAGCCTTGCATTACTCTTGTAATTGTAGATATTCTCGTTTCTCTTCTCATAGATGTATCTCAGCCTATACTTACTTATTTTTGTAGACATGGTTTTTCTTTGGAGACATGCTTCCTGTTGAAGACATGCATATCTTTAGACTTGCTTCGCATTGAAGATTTGCTTCCTGTTGGAGACATGCTTCGCATTGAAGACGTGCATCTCTTTTCAGACTTGCTTCGCATTGAAGACTTGCTTCTCTTTGCAGATTTGCTACTCGTTGAAGACTTGCTTCCTGTTGGAGACTTGCTTTCTGTTGGTGACATGCTTCGCATTGAAGACATGCATCTTTTCAGACTTTCTTCGCATTGAAGACTTCCTACTCTTTGAAGACTTGCTTCCTGTTGGAGACTTGCTTCCTGTTGCAGACATGCTTCTTTTTTCATCTCATTTCAGACATGCTTCGCATTGAAAACATGCTTCTCTTTGCATATTTGATTCGCATTGAAGACATGCATCTCTTCCCAGACTTGCTTCCTGTTGGTGGACACATGCTTCGCATTGAAGACATGCATCTCTTCTCTGACTTGCTTCCTGTTGGTAGAGACATGCTTCGCATTGAAGACATGCATGCATCTCTTCTCAGACTTGCTTCCTGTTGGGGGAGACATGCTTCGCATTGAAGACATGAATCTCTTCTCAGACTTGCTTCCTGTTGGTGGAGACATGCTTTGCATTGAAGACATGCATCTCTTCTTTGACTTGCTTCGCATTGAAGACATGCATCTCTTCTTAGACTTGCTTCGCAATGAAGAAATGCATCTCTTCTCAGACTTGCTTCAATCTGGAGACATGTTTTGCATTGAAAGACGTGCCTCTTTTGTGAAGCGATTATGCTTCGGATTAAGCAATTTGGCCTTTATATACCAGCTGGGTATAGCGCGGACCTTGGTGAAAGCACTTGTGACGTCACATTCACAAAATTACTTCCGGTTTGATATAAACTGTGTTTGTTTTTGTGTGTTTGTTTCCGGCTTTGTCAAGATATTAACGTAGGGATTTTTGCAATTTTTGTCCAGTTGTCCGTCTTATGAATATGATTGGTTCTCTCATAGTCTGCACTTGTTGTGTAAACAAGTTTTTCCCGTAGTGAACAGTATAGTTCATATATTTCATTAATTACTGACCGGTAACGTCGCGAACATTGATTATAGATCGAAGTCTTAAATAGTGTCCCGTCTTTATTGTTGTCCTTTTGTTGCCAGCTCACTACCTGTGAGTTACCTATTATACATTAGTCAGTGATTGCGAATTACAGCTTCTGTTATTTATTCGCTACCGTAACTTCCGATTTGTTTTAAATTGAACGAAATGCTGATAAACCAATATATGGCTTCAAATTAAAACACTTAAAATGTAAAGAACATTTTAGATTAGAAATATGTTTAGAAAAGAGCATAAAACGTCTTGAAATTGGGAGAAATTGCTTATCACAATGCCCAAGTTACCATTTTCCTACATTTATTTTTACGATTTGAAATGGCTTCATATGTGTCAAGCTCGTTTGTATTAGATATATAACATTACTTTTTTTCAGATGTTATCAATCTTTCATAAAAATGATATAATGGCTATAATTGAATAATTAATGATTGTTTAAAACAAATATGTACTTCAGTTCCATTCAATGGAATCAGATTTATGGTCGCGTGTTGGTGACAGTGACTAATGAAAAAGGCCGGCCTCGTGTTCCAAATGTTCTCGGTACAAATGAGCAAGCGAAGTTGGGGTCTGGTTTTAATGTGATTCGATAAATGGTAGTTAAAGATAAAATAAAGTCGATTGATTTCAGCGCTTTTTGTGACATGTGACATTTCTTCCAACGAAAGGTGTGACAAAAGACGAAAAAATAAAAGTAGTAAGTTTAAAAATTAGCTAGATCACGAGAAGGCAATGAGATCTGGAACTGCGCTGGTCATAAAGTTCAAACTGTCAAGTTTCCTGTGACGTGACTTATACTGATACAAATACTGATACAAATACATTTAGTTAATCGTAATCTACATCAGAATATCACCAGAGAAAACACATACAATTACTTATATCATATTTTCATTTCAAATGATTGGCATTTAGCGCCATTTACAAAGAGGAGTCAATTTTTAATTTTATTCCTCTTATTTTATAATGTAAGATATATACGTAGACCCTTAGGCCGACCTTCATAATCAAACACATCTTGAGTAAACGGATGGATATTGATGAATGAAAATAGGACCCCGAAAATAAGGAAACATTGTTGAACTTTATTGTTACTAGCTTTTTCCCTTTTCCTCTTTGTCTTACTGTTTTGAAGAATATTCTACGAGTACTTAATGAAAAATCGGCTAACGGGCGAAATGGTTGAGAAATAGACATTTTTCAATATCCATTTTATTCTCACCTCAAGAATGGTAAACAGCCAGGTTTGAATATTTAAAATGAGGTCTATGATATGTGCTGGTTTTTTAAAGGTGTGAGATAACTGCGAATGTTGGCAAAACTAAACCTTGTCCATCAAAAATAGCATTGAGTGAAACAACCTGTAACTTATCATGATAACACACTGATTAAGATTGTATTTGAAAACTATTCACTGCCACTGCCAAGATATATCAACTAAACGTCAAACAACTGACATGTTCAGTTGCCATTGGATTTTGATGTGCCCTCTCACATACATAACAAGGAATATTATCTATTCAAGTTTGGCAACAATTATTTGTTAAATACATTATTTTATTTTAGTACATGTAGTTACCTGATACAGACGACATCTGAAACGGATGCCTGTTTAAAACGTTGTGGGTACAGAAGCAATTATTTAAACGAGCAATTTCTAATTTCCCGTACCATTTTCAAGATTTCAATAATATTTCAAAGCCAGCATTTTTCATATTGTAATATATTTTCTTTGTCATTTACACAACATACGTCGCTGAAATATAATACCAGGTAAACGATCAATACGATCCATGCATATTCTCTGATCACACAAGAGCTTTTACTATTTCTAATTTAGGTCGAAGAATCATCATGTGAAGGTTCAAATGACTTATGTAAAAATAGTAAGAAGGTGGGAGATTGAACACATGAGCAGTCACTTTATTTCTTCTCACATGAATGAACAGTTTCTTTATTTCCTCTCACATAAAATGAGCAGTCTCATTATTTCTTCTCACATACATGAACGGTATATTTATGTCCTCTCACATACACGAGTAGTCCCTTTACTTATTTTCTCACATACATGAGCAGTCTCTTTATTTTTTCACACATATATGAGCAGTCAAATATATGAACAGTCTCTTTATTTCTTCGCACATAAATGAACAGTCTCTTCATTCTTCTCAAATATATGAACAGTCTCTTTTTATTTCTTCGCACATAAATGAACGGTCTCTTTATGTCTTCTGACATAATGAACAGTCTCTTTGTTTCTTCTCATATAAATGAGGAGTCCCTATATTTTCCTCTTAGATAAACGACTACGCTTTTTTTCTTCTCACTCGTCTCTGTTTTCCTCTGAGATAAATAAACAGTCTCTTTATTTCTTCTCACATATTTTCATAGCAGATCATGCCAGGTAAACGGTTAAACTTTCATCTTGCAGTATGTTTTTTTCTAATTTAAACTTATTTATTTTACATCGATTGCGAAACAAGCTTTAAGCTTATATTATATTATTATATTAATCACGCTCGGTGTCTGCTTCCTGTAGACATAACCAAAACTCGCGCCGTATGCGTGGAAAAATCCTTAAGGCAGATCCATTCGATCCCGGGACCTTTGGTACGAGATGTTCTATGCGAAAACCAACGAAACACAATCTCTCAGCCCTAAGCTTTCAATAAACAGTCAACTCTGACGCAATAGTATGATTTAATTTTCTTACTACCAAAATCGTTTTCGATTTGTTTATTTAAATATCTTAAGTAATGAACAATGCTTGATTGCGTTATTGAATTCCATCTTAATTTCCAATAGTATTTCAGTATATAACGGTGACCAGTTCACCTATAGTGTTTTCCCTTATTTACACTCCAATCAGCTTACCGTTAAGTCATGACCTAACTATAACAACCACTTAACTCTTTCACTGCAGAATTACACAAAGTCGACTCCTCCATGTTGGAAATTGGACCATTCCAAAAGGACATTTGGTAAAATGTTATGTCTAAATTGAAAACAATGCAGATTTCAGGAAAGACAGCTCGTTTTGTCTCATTTCAGGAGGTTCGCGCATTTAAGTATTATCACTCATTTAAAACAGAAAATCGGATTACGTCTGTTGTTTACACGTGCATTCGAAAATGGACGGTGACTACATACTAGTGATTTCGATTGCAGTTGTCCGAGTAACATATTCAGGTGCCCGCGGTATGTTATTTGCCACAACACCTCGTTTTACACATTCTCGATATGACTACAATATAGTGTGATGCCTCTACTTACTACGTTTATCAGAAACCAACTCCATGATAATGCTCAGGCATACATAATACCAGTTCTCAAGGGTTAACCCTTTCCCACATGTTAGACGCATTTGCAGAAGATGACTTTTGAAGAAAAAAATGTGACAAATTTATCGTCTTGCCACAATGTGTTCAACTCTATTCAAAAGTTATACTTTCATTTATAGAGAATATCACTAATATTTCCTACATGTTTTCAAAATCGTATTCTGCATATTTGTTGCCAATGAGAAAGGGTTAAGTAGGAGAGCATTTACCGCAAGATGATGGCTCGAATTTCGCTTATTTTCAGTTTCAAATGTTTTTTCTAGGCACGCGCGGAACACAGATGGTAATAATTGAATTAGGGATAAATCATTCTGCCAGGTTAATTTGGAGGTTTAACTCTCTTCCTCCCAAATAGAAACACCTTTACACAACAATGCAACAGTTCTATCTGTGTATAGGTATGAGTATTTCTTCATTTAAAATATTGAATTGGTACATAATTGGAAACAATGTAGGCTAAGAAGAACTTAACACACCTCTGGAAAGACGGACGGACGGCACACTTGGTTATAGTAATCATTTGCCTTGTATGGGGATTATTTTGAATAGGAGAACTGTACAATGCAGTATGAATTCAATTCTCAAAATTACTGTTTTCTGTCAATTAGTCAGCAAACAGTTTAATGCGCTATTAATACACATGGCAAACATGGAAAAGGTTAATGCAGATCTTAATCTACACTTGACACAACATCCAAGAAAGTTGGTCTGCCTGGATCACGGCTCAATTACATTTCAGTGTTACAAATTTTAAACCAGATAATTGGTACTTTGATTACTTGTCTGTTTGAAAATGTCAGAATCCTTATTGTATTAGTGTTTTATAAATTAATTCAACCATTGTCATATTTTAATGGATACACACGTGTTCATTTTACATAAACGATAGAATCAGGGACGTAGATCTTATCTACGTCCCTGATAGAATGTATGACAAAAATGCTATATATATGCTATAGGGATAAGTATAACCCTTTCAGCACCAAATGCAATTTGTGCATACAATATAGAAACGTGTGAGTCGCGAGCTGTCTCTCAGTATTTGGCTTTTAGTTATTAACATTTTCAAAAACGCTTATTACATGAACAAAAATGGAGTCGCATCATAACGAACATGGAAGAGTCTACTTTCGGAATCTCAGCGCTGAAATAGTTTAGATGTAATCTGTAACAACCGAGTCTGAAATAAACATCATGCTTTGATTGACAAGCGCGTTTTGACTCCACACGTCACAAGGTGAGTGAATCAGTGAAATGTTTGTTGCAGATCAGCAGCACGTTGATAGTCGTTGGAGTTTTTTATTTACCATTTGTCTAGAACGAAACCGAAATTTCTCTGGAAAAAAAGTATTGCGAGAATTGGTATTTTCACCATGCAGCACTCTCCATGGTATAAAGTTGCGTTTTAATTTGTAGATATTTCCCACCCTTTCTTCATTGAGGGTGCTTTTTAGAAGATAGAAACAACATGTGAACTTTATGTTTTATATCAGAATTCGTAAGGAGGTCTTGGGGCTGCCCTACGAAACTAAGCGATTTTCCCAAAAAATGTTGTCGTAGACAGGTGTACGGCTGCCACAAGGCTGATGGGAAATAGGCTTAACCCTTTCCCTCATACGACAATTCTGCAGCAGACGACATTGACTATATTTTGTCAAAATATAGAAAAGCTCTATAATTGAATGGATAACCTATGACTAAAAGTGGAAAACATTGTGGAAAAAGGAGAAATTGCACGTTTTGTGCA
>JAUELF010279324.1:0-10503 GCA_031471495.1 Clinocardium nuttallii | reverse complement strand
CTGTGGATTTTCTCTTTCGGAAATCATTACTCTATACCTCTTTCCCTCTGAGACGGAATGTGTCGGCTCGTATCAGTATGCGCGGTCTGCGCAGGCTGATCAGGTTCGATACATTACGCAGAGGCCACACTGTTGGTTTTCTCGCGGGACGGCTCGATTATACACAATGTTTATATTACATGATAAAGAAAGGTTGGCAAATTATGAAGTACACATAATAAGCAATAAGTTATGTGATCACAACAATTTCGTATGTCGCCTGCTGCACGTCTGCGTGCTGGAGAAGCTTAATTATATATATATATAAGACAATTTAAAGACAGGACCAACGCTAAAATCGTGTAACAAAGTTACATATTTCTTACCTCGTTTTGATACTGGGTGATTTAAAGCGACAATCTCATGGGCATAGTTTACTATTATGCGAAACATTTTAAATATATCTTTAAAAGCGTTGTAAAATTACAAAACACCGTTTAAAAAAATATAGTGTGCTGTAAAGTAGTGACGTTATCTATATCACGTGCTTTATGGTAATAGGTAAGCTGTTACACGGATCACAGACGTCCTAGTTTTCTTTTGAAAAATATACAAAATACAACATAATACATGGTTAAACTACTACAACAGTACCGGTCTGTATATGGTCCATATGCTATACTAATAACGACCGTAACGTTAATCCGGGGAATCCAAAACAATAAAGTATTACTATAAATAGTCTATTCATAGTAACACGGGAGGGATTTCCCAAATTAAAACTACGATATTTGTTAATAAAGCATAAGGAAAATATAGAGAGACTATTTGAGTATCTTAACAAAGTGTTATGTGTTTAACTACATTTGTTCTCAAATAGAAACTCGGACGCCTTTGCACGGATCGATGGTATATTCGCACATATTCAGCTAGTCTGAATTACTGAATCATATGTAGCACACTTCAATGTTATCAACATGTTATTATCCTGCATTGTTGTAGCTTTCATTAATGATTTAAATCAATTCCATTGACGATACATACAATTACAAGCGACGTTTCTAAAGTGTAGACTCACAATAAATGTAAACATAGGAGAAATAGGAAATTCACCGATCTCAAAGACTGCTGTGTTCGCATCCATAACGCTTAGCATGCTAGCAGCAGGTTTCGCCAACCGTTGATGAATTTTCAAACAGTTAAGATCCAGATCAGACCACACAAAAAGTGTGGACTGATCTGAGATCCAAACTGTTTGACACTCAGTTTCTATTTCAATAAGCAATAGGGAAAAACATATAGTCTTTATATTCTTTTGCAGACAACAATATAGCAGACGAAAACATATATTCTTTATATTATTTTGCAGACAACAATATAGCAGACGAAAACATATATTCTTTATATTATTTTGCAGACAACAACATAGCAGACGAAAACATATATTATTTATATCCTTTTGCAGACAACAATATAGCAGACGAAAACATAATTTAGCAGGCAAAGAGTTAAAGAGCCGGAAAACGTCCAGCCAAACATGAGTCTATCTGCATGTAGTCGAAAACGCCGTTTACACCACGGAATGCCCAATTTATCATATGAGCCGTCTCGCGAGAAAACCAACATTATGAATTCCGCGTCAAGTATCGACCCGTATCAGCCTAAGCACTCCGCGCAGGCTTACCCAGTTAGACACTTTTCGCCTCTTGTGGATTTTCTGTTTCAAGAATCATTACTCTATACCTCTATCCCCTGACGCGGGATGTGTCGACCCGGATCAGTCTGCGTTGAAAGCGCATGCTGATCTGGTCGACACATAACGCATATGCCATAATGTTTGTTTTCTCGCGGGCGGCTCATATTGTTGTATATCCTCGTCGCACAGTATATCTGAACGTGTAATCATATTCAGAGTCATCTTGTACAAGCTCAATCAACATTTATTGTCATGGGAAATCATTGTGACCAATTACATGTCGTAATCTAAAATTTTAATCGATTATCAAATGTTCAGGATGATTCGAATTGAAACGTGTAGAACTGTGATAGCCACGCGACGTATGGCGAGCATTATAGGTCAATGAGACTTGAGTCCGCATTTAGACTTGGTCATTCATTCTGTGCAGTGAGTGGATCTGTGGTAAGCGTCATCGTCTGCCGCCACAAATAGGCTTTACATGTTTATGGGAAGGTAACCTTCGTAGAATGGTGTGTATAGGACTGGTGCAAGAGAGAGCCGACACATGGTTATAGATGGCTTCATGCAAAATCGTTGTAACAATATGTAGTTACAACGGGCGTGCATGAATCCAATGTTATGTTAACTGACCGTCGTGATATGAGCCGTCCTATACCAGATAACCAACAGTGTGGACCCGGATCAGTCTAAGCATGCTGCGCAGGCTAACCCGGACAGAAACTTTCACCTCCTGTAGAGTTTCTGTTTCAGGAATCATTACTCTTTACTTCTGTCCATCTGAGACAGAATGTATTGGCCCGGATCTGCCTGCGATGACTGCCCAGGCTGATCTGGTTCGATACATTACGCAGTCCATAATGTTGGTTCTCTCGATGAACGGCTCATATAGCTGAAATAGTGTTGAACCGATATGAAACTTAAATGCTTTAATTGTAATATATATTGTTTTTTAGAATGTATACCTTACCATTTAGTTCAAGACAAACTTGACATTATTTAAAAAAAGAAAATAGGTATACGGAATATACAATTAAATATGAGATATTCCATCAGGATTTCATGAGGAAGTAAATCTCATCTTTGCAATAAAAACTACATCGATAGGAATTGAAAATAAGATGTTTAGCCTGCTCCATCAGAGGATTGAGAATGCCACATTTGATAGAAGACAAATCGCTTGCTGTCAGCTCGCAGATACAACGTGCATAAATAGAATGCAAATATAATGATCCGTTACAAAATGTTGCATTAACTAGATTTGTAGACATGTGATATTTCCTCTTATGTCTTGGTAATCATATTTACCACACATCACCACGCGAGATAATTATCACCCCTTACTTTAATATAATAAGCAATTAACATGCGTGTCAACATGATGAATAACACAGACATAGACATTTCTTTTTTACATATTCATGCATCTTGTAATACAAACAAATAATATATAATGTCATGGTCATTTAAAAGAAAAAAATGACGAATAACACTATGCACAATTAAAGTCTGTCAATGTATTCGTCATTGATATCCAATACAACAGCAACATTGTGTATAGATTTTCAACAGTCATTCCATCGAGAGAAGGCTTTACTCACTGTATGTGTTTAAGTTACCTGAAAATGTTACAGGAAATCTGCAGCAGACTTTGAAAACAGCTAGGCAAAATTATTGAACATCTCTAGAACTGATGATATATTTATTAAAAAGAGTTGAAAACATTGTGGCAAATGGAGAAATTGCTCATTATGAGCATTTTTTTTCATTTGTCTCATTATTTTCAAAAAACGTCTGTTGCAGATGTACCGGATCAGGTCTGCAAGTGGGAATGTGTTAGGCTCTGAGATGTTCGTACCAAGTCGTAGGACAGTGTTTGTTTGAAATGACCGACACGCACCGACAATCACAGACAAGCACCGGTAAGTACTGCGAACAATACTGATCCCTAACGAGTTCATAAGCTTATTATCCGACCAGTTGAAGCTCTGCTCTGCTTGAAGATTCTGGACGGAAACGATTGACAATCTGACACGTTAAAAATGCATCATGCGAATGATCAAAATGAGAGACGAGAATACTTAATCAGATGAAAATCATTGCCGGATTATTCTCTCATTGCATACGTCATCTCATTTTCACAAGTTACACCCTTTATGAGAATGACATTGCTGTCGATGCGGAATATTTATCGACATTAGTATTCTATCGGTCTATGTTTAATCCCTGTTCTGACGATACTAATTAATGTCTGGTTAAACGTTATTTCTTGTAAATGCTTCAATAGATGCTACGTCGTTCACTTTTAAATAACTTGGCATGCCTGATCGATCCCACGTTGGAGTAATTTATCAAATAAACTTTTAAATTAGCATGCAGTCTCTGCAAATATTTACCATATCTGAAATTGTTGACGTTGTGTAAGAGATATTAGACCTATGGAATGTAATCATTTGTGGCACTTCATTCAAGAGTTATTCATAGGCATAATAGCAAGACGAAAACCGACGCTGGTTTTCATAAAGTGAGCCGTCCCGCGAGAAAACTAACATTATGTCATCTGCGTAATGTATCGACCAGATCAGCCTGCGCTGTCCGCGCAGACTGATCCAGGTCGATAAATTCCGTCTCAGGGGGATAGAGGTATAGAGAAAAGCTCACTTTGTGGCATAATTACAAGACGGAAACCGATGTTGTATTCATAAAGTAATTTAGGTTCACGTTGTAGCTTGGAGAGTCGACAATCGCCGACCTGATAGATGAGTGGGACTCCCAAGTATATAAGTGAGTCGTCTCGCGAGAACTCCGACAGTATAGTCTCCGCGTAAAGTGTCTACCCTGATCAGTCTAAAGATGCCGTGCAGGCTTACCCGGAAGGACATTTTTCGTCTATTTTAGAGTTTCTGTTTCAGGAATCATTACTCTATACTTTACACTAATTATGCTATTGAAACGGGTTGGGTCTCTTATTTACAAGTTTGGGGGATCATAGAAGGCAACAGCCATATTTACAAAGTCACTGGTTACTTACTCTTCGGCAGAAGTTGTCATAGAGCTAGATAGAATTTTTTTTTTGTTTTTGTTATTTTGTTAGTGGATATGGAATAGATCTCATCTAGAAGTGATACACTTTTAATATTATCACGAGCGCAGACTACAAAATAAAAAATCAGGAAATTAGTTAAATAGTTTGTACTAAGCTAGAAGATTCATCAATTATATACAAAAATAGTTTACATCAGTGCAATAAAATACATTGTTTTTCTCTAATGCCCTATACAAATTGTCGACATTTTGACATGAACATGACCTTGACCTTTAAAACACATTTTCCTTTATTTTATGTTAATTGATGACTAAGTAATGGAGCTATTTAGTGTCTTCGTACCTGTTCGGACGAATCTGTGTGAATGTCCTATTCAAACATAGTTTCACCGCCATATTGAAAATTTGGCAACAAGAAATATGGAAAAAGTATGGAACACATCTATTTGTTTACTAAAAAGTCCGGTTTGTTAAATTCGTAAAAAGAAGATCCGACATACCTATATCACTCACAGTGTGGGTGATATGGATCTTATTTCACTGATAGAACACATTATCGCATCATTTAGCATAAACTAATTGTATGGATCTCGTGTTTTGAAGTGACTACGACATTTTAATGCACCACAGCTCCATGTATCCGGCTATTTGATGAATAAAGCCTAATGAGCATACCAGCCCCAGTTATAGGGTGCACACTCAACCGTAACAGCGGCATACCAGCCCCAGTTATAGGGTGCACACTCAACCGTAACAGCGGCATACCAGCCCCAGTTATAGGGTGCACACCCAACCGTAACAGCGGCATACCAGCCCCAGTTATAGGGTGCACACCCAACCGTAACAGCGGTGTGGCACTTATCGTCTTGGCAGAAAGACAATGTAAATGAAAGATCACACTTAAAGCTAATATAATATTCTGCATAATAAGTGTGTACATGTATCTAGGTTTTATTAGCTGATATTTATTGTGTAAATCGTGATCAGTGAGGATTTGGAAACGGTTTAGAAAAGCAGCTATGTAAATTCATGATACAGTTAACATTACTTAAGATATATCAAGAACTTAAACAAATAATCCTAACTCGCAAACGCGTGGGTGTAGTGTGACGTGTTGATTCGGCTGGCACTTTTCTGTGTGCCCACTGTGTTATGATTTACTATTTTCGGTCTGTGTGACGTGTTGATTCGGCTGGTAGTTTTCTGTGTGCCCACTGTGTTATGATTTACTATTTTCGGTCTGTGTGACGTGTTGATTGGGCTGGCACTTTTCTGTGTGCCCACTGTGTTATGATTTACTATTTTCGGTCTGTGTGACGTGTTGATTGGGCTGGTAGTTTTCTGTGTGCCCACTGTGTTATGATTTACTATTTTCGGTCTGTGTGACGTGTTGATTCGGCTGGTAGTTTTCTGCCCACTGTGTTATGATTTACTATTTTCGGTCTGTGTGCCCACTGTGTTATGATTTACTATTTTCGGTCTGTGTGCCCACTGTGTTATGATTTACTATTTTCGGTCTGTGTGTCCACTGTGTTATGATTTACTATTTTCGGTCTGTGTGTCCACTGTGTTATGATTTACTATTTTCGGTCATCATTTTCGATAAAGGTAATTGAGCCGTTCCACGGTAAAACCAAACATATCGCCTCTACATTATGTATCGATCCGGATCAGCCTTTACAGTCCGCACAGACTGAGCCGAGCCGACACAATCCGTCTCAGGGAGATAGAGGCATAGAGTATGATTCCTGAAACAGAAAATTCACAGGAGGCGAAAAGTGTCTGTCCGGGTTAGCCGGCATGCTTAGGCTGATCCGAGTCGACACCGCTACTACTAGCTCTGTATACTTAAGCATACATACTACATACAGACGTTATCCGAGACCTGCATCAGACGACTTATTTCACGGTGTTTTCAACTATATTCAATAAGAGTTCTTTTATTTATAGAAAGTTTCTAAATGTCAGTCTAAATGTTTTCAAAGTCGTCTGCTACAGACGTGTTGCTAGTGGGAAAGGAAAACTAGGCGTATATGTCGGATTGCCACACCGTCAACGGTCTTTAAGTGGTCTGTCTTCAACTTAGCATTGCTTCAGGAAAATGAACATTATGGTAATTATTGCATGTGGATATGAGACAAGATTTTTGAAATCATTATTAAAGAAACTATTACTCAGGGATATGAGCGGTGTTCAAAGAAAACCAACATTAATGTAAGTATTACTTTGGATATGAGCGGTGCTCAAAGAAACCCATTATACAAGTAGTTATTACTCCTGGATATGGGCGGTATTCAAAGAAAACCAACATTAAAGTAATCATTACTCCTGAATATGAACGGTGTTATGAGAACCAAAATTAACGTAAATATTACACTTATATATAAAACCACCATTTATGTAATTATTACTCGTCGATATGAAAACCAACTTTTATGTTGTTATTACTCCTGGATATGAGCGGTGCTCATAGAAAACCAACATCTGAGTAATTATTACTCCTGGATATGAGCGGTATTCAAAGAAAACCAACATTAAAGTAATTATTACTTCTGGATATGAGCGGTGCTCAAAGAAAACCAACATTAAAGTAATTATTACTCCTGGATATGAGTGGTGTTATGAGAACCATAATTAACATAAATATTACACATGGATATAAAACTAACAGTTATGTAATATTTACTCATAAATATGAAAACCATCATTTATGTCATAATTACTCCTCGATACAAGCGGTGTTCAAAAAAACAAAATTAACGTAAATATTACACATAGATTTAAAACCAACATTTATGTAAGTTTACTCATGGATATGAAAACCAACGTTGATGTAAGTTTTACTCCTGGATTTGAGCGGTGCTCAAAGAAAACCAACATAAACCTAATTATTTCACATGGATTTAAGCATAGGAACCTAACATTAACGTTATTATTAAACGTGTAAATAAGCGGTGCACCGCGAGAACAAAATAACACTATGAGATAAGGAATTTTTACCTCTTGTTTAATTATGTCATTTCGGAAAGATGACTCAAATATGAACAATTAAATATACTAATTTGTAGGAAAACAAATTAAAAAGGCATATTTAACAAGTTAATGCTTTTGCATATTCGGTCTTTGTTTTGACCTTCAATTTATTTATCCATTTGTGTAAATGCAGATATATTAATATACATCCTAGCAGTCACACCCACACCTGCACACCCACACCAATAACGCACTAACATTCTTTATCCACCAGCTCACACAATCATTAATTTATACCACATTTCAAATATATACATATGTTATGATATGAAATACTATGTTTTTGTTTCTTGTTCTGTCATTGTTGTATAGTCTATGTGCCTTGTATGTGTATAGGTATAGTACTCTCCATGTATGGAGGCAATAAATAATTACTTGCTTACTTACAAACTATCTCAAAAACATTGTATCTTACCAGTGGATTAAACGCATTATTCAAAACCAAGACATATCAGAAAACATGAATGTTAAATTCATTAGCAGATATAGTTGCAGATATATTTTATGGAAGATAAATAAATAGCTGTCTGTCAGATCTCATATGTAGCTTGTATAAATAGTATGTAAATGTTATGTACCGTGATAAAGACTGAACTGGGAATTAAATGGTACATTAACATGATGTACGGCTCTCAGATACCTGGTTCTACATCTGTTATCTTGTTGAAAGAGGTGTTGAATCATTCATGATAACAGTACACATTTCTCCCCCGTTATTCACCGTTATTCACGAGTTTAAATCGTATCTGCAAAAAATGTGAACCAAAATGATGGTGTAGTGGTAGCGCGTCCGCCTCGGGTGAGGCATGTTGCGGATTCGATACCCTGTCGGGTCATACCAAAATTTTAAAGATTGGTAGGAATGGCTGCCCTACTTTGCGCTCGGGATAGAGGGGCTAATATAACAACTGACTGACTGGTGTCAGGTTAAAAACACCAGTAGTACTAGTAACTTATCCACTGACACATTGTTGAAAGCGGTGTACACTGTAGACCAACACCAGCCGGTACATTATTGCAGTCTAAACATGTTTCTTAGTGTTTCCTTATTCGTGAAATTGTAGCAACAACACTCCATTAATTAGTAGAAAATAATCAAACATTATTGGGGATGAAGTTAGACCCAGGGTTAAAACGGATATATAAGACTTAAACATGCGTCAAGATACAGATAAATAGAGAGAAGTTCTGTGATTCGCAACCATGGAACGGATTAGACTGGTTTCTTGTCGAGTCCGACAATTTAAACGTTTAACATATATATCACTGTTAGTAACCAGTCTATGCCCAAGGCCTACCTAATACTTTGAGCAGTTATCCTGGGTTCGCGGTAAATTTCTTGAAATTAATCGTCTGCTGCAATAAAGCTGTATGTGAGAAAGGGTTATATAGGGATGTCTATGTACATCGCCCTGGTATATTTGTCTAAACAGTTATCAAATACTCCAGAACCACTTGATTAATCTTCAAGATTTGCACGTTTCAAATTTCAATATTACACTAAAATGCATGATATATTAACTCACTCATCATCGAAGTCTGTGATGGATGAGACAATGAATTATAAGTGCCCTTAATAACTCAAAGTATGATATTGCAATATGACGTCCCGCGAGAAAATCAACAGTGTGGCCTCTGTGTACTGTAACGACTCAGAACAGCCTGAGCACTACGCGTATACTGATCCGGGACGACACGTTCAGTCTCAAGGGGATAGAAGTATATAGTAATGATTTAAGGAACAGAAATTCGACAGAAGACGTAAAGTGTCTATCCGGGTAAGCCTGCGCGGCATGCTTAGGCTGATCCGGGTCGATACTTTACGCATAGTCCACACTGTTGGTTTTCTCAAGGGACGGTATGTCCCTATCTCCATCGATTGTATAAACGTTTTTATTTTTGTTTAACACCGTTATCAACTTTGTTTTATTTAATTATTTTTTAAAGAGGAAGGTTTGTTAATACTGAACTGAACCCAACTTAACTCAAATAATGTTATTTTTCAAGTCGGCACTACAAATTCCATGACTTTAAAATAAACAATACATCATAAAATATATCTTCATTAATCATTAAATATGTCATACTTATGTAGCCAATAAACACATACACATTTAATATAATAAAAGGTTCCTGTTACATGATTGACCATGCATGCAGTGTAAAGCTTTTATGAGAATGTAGTAATTGCTCGAATTTATGGCCAATTAGTAACACATCGATACATACGTTAGTGGTTGGCATTACTTAACTCTTTCCTTCATACAACAAATCTGCAGAAGACGACTTTAAACCTATTTCGTCAAAAATAGAAAATCTATATAATTAAATGGATAACCTATTACTAAAACTGGAAAACATTGTTGCTATGTTTACAGAAAACCGTTCGCTGTAAAGGCATTAGAAAGCGTCTATATGATGGAAAGGCCGGTTAAAATTAAGTCTTTCACCGACGAATTTGAAGTTGATTCTTCCATGTTGAAAACCACTTTATTGTGTGTCGAACACGAAATTTGGTAAAATGTAAAGTCGTTACGAGCTGTCTCACTTTAATCTGCATTGTTTGTCCAACACGAAATTTGGTATACGAGCTGTCTCCATTAAGCTGCGTTGTGTGTCGAACACGAAATATGGTAAAATGTAATGTTGTTACGAGCTGTCTCCATTAAGCTGCGTTGTGTGTCGATGTGTCGATGTGTCGATATGTCTATGTGTCGATGTGGTAAAATGTAATGTTGTTACGAGCTGTC
>JAUELF010279313.1:0-10503 GCA_031471495.1 Clinocardium nuttallii | reverse complement strand
GTCTGCTGCAGAGGCGTCAGAAAGCGTCTATATGAAGGAAAGTGTTAACGATCTCTGAAAATATATTTTCATTTTGACTAACAGTGCAGCCTTTGGTGAGACTGTGTGCAAGCGCATGTTCGCATGAGTCGTCACTGTTCGAATTTGTAACCAAGGCCAACTTTCGCATGCCGTGTGTCATGTTAACCTGTTTAAAAAAAAGTGCATCACACCACTTTCATTCGTCACACGATGGGAAATTTTGAGGTTCTCCTCTAAAAAACAGCTGATTTTATCTAAACAGAGCGACCTATTTACTACGTTATGTTTGTATGCATGAATCGCTAGATTTTCTTCCCTTATTCCTTTCGAAAATAAAATACTTACTAGCCGGCCCGATTTATTTTATTGTGGTTTTACGCCGTTTTCAACAGTATCTCAGTTAATATAACGACGACAGTTCATTTTTTCATGATCCCCGTTTTAACAAACCATTACTAGGATAAGAAGTGTACCTTTCCCAAGGGCACTCCAAAATAAACGCCGGGACCTGGGACGCCGGGACTTGGGATCGAAACCTGGACGCCGGGACTTGGGATCGAAACCTGGACGCCGGGACTTGGGATCGAAACCTGGACGCCGGGACTTGGGATCGAAACCTGGACGCCGGGACCTGGGATCGAAACCTGGACGCCGGGACCTGGGATCGAAACCTGGACACAGGGTTCCAATACTTGGATTCCAATATCTTGAACTTCAGGATGTTGCGTTAGTTCAGGCGGTAACAACGAGGGTTATCAATCCAGAGGTCGTGAGTTTGAACCCAGGCTCTGCCATTTATTCTTTCGATAATTGACGAATGTCATTGCGAAAAGCGTCATTCGATTTCGAGCAAAAGCTGCTTGGAAATAGTGTCGTGCGGAGTGCTGGTATGAGAAAGCCAAGAAATGGCCGCCGTGTGGAGTATTGGTGTGAGAAATCGAAGAAATTTTGCCGCCGTGATATGACTGAAAATTGTTGAATACGGCATTACACACTATTTGTCATTCTCTGTTCTGAAATAGTCAGACAAAACAGGGACCGGTGTGTTCGGATAACACTGTCAGAGTCCTTTCCTGGCAGTTATCACTTTATATCTAATGTTGTCGCATCTGCAGCAGACGACATTCGAAAATATTGTGATCAAAGGAGAAATTGAAAAATAAAGTATTTTAAAATAAGTCCTTTTAAAATTGTCCGTTTTCATATTCAGGGATTTCCCATTAACACATTTAGTGCTTTCCCATTAACAGACGAATGTTGACCCATCTGCAGCAGGCGACATTTAAATACAATGTAATAAGAGGACACATTTAGCATAATGAAGAATTTCTCAAGTTGTTCAACCCTTTAATTATATCCATATGTATAGGCTACTACCGTTAAAAAAATTTTTTTTAGAATTTCGACGAAACGTTTTCAACGATGTCTATAAAAGATGTTTGGTATGTGGGACAGGGTTTCAGCAGAAAAGTATATGAATAAATGCTTAGCTCATACAAAAACACACGTTACATCTTTCTGTGGTTTATAGCACTCCCTTGTTTTGATGTAAGATACCGATAATCGACCGACGTTGCACATTGTTGGTCGTTCATCATCCATGACAACATTTAAACGTATACGCATACGCCCACGCGTAATGTAATATCTTATCTTATGGTTTACCCATTTGAGTACGAACATAAAGTTGGTGTGAAATTGACAGAATGAATGTATATTGTTTTATGGCGCATCGACAGCTAAGGTCATTTAGCGCGCAAGTAAATTTAATTATTCATGATCCCTGGGTAAACAAACCAGTACTAGGCTAGAAAATGTGTCTTGCCCATGGGCACTCCACCATGACCGAATTGCCGCGACTAAGGATCGAACCAGGGACACCCTGTTTCGAAATCCCCAACGAAATTGATAGAGGGCTACACGTATCGCTCCTGTTATCGGAAGGCACATTGATATTAGTTTTCTAATTGAGACCGTACATTTATTACCAAAATAACATGAAATATTTACTAACACACATGTGTTTACATAGTTTGACAATTATATAAAGGCAAGCGGTTCTCTGGCCATAAGTTCTCTCGACTAAGGAAATGCCATTCCCTAAAATTTAAAATATATATATATATATATATATCGTCTATATTACAGTAAATGTATATATATGTTGTTAGCCTTTTTATTCGTTCTTCTTTTTTTAAGACACTCATTCAGCTTTGAGATTGTGTTGGCAATTGCACGAAATGTCTCAAAATGATTAATAATGAGTTAAGAAATGAAAGAGAAAAAACAACACTGAACAACACACATATTTATCAATGGAGATATATATACAGGTGAGCCGCCCCGCGAGAAAACCAGCATTATGGCATCTGCGTAATGTATCGACTAAGATCAGCCTGCGATGTTCGCGCAGACTGATCCGGGTCGACACATTCCGTCTCAGGGGGATAGATGTATAGAGTAATGATTCCTTAAACAGAATATCCACAGGAGGCGACAAGTGTCTATCCGGGTTTGTCTGGACGACATGCTTTAACTGATCCGGGTCGATACTTTACGCAGAGACCACAATGTTTCTTTTTTTTGCGAGACCGATCCGTTGGTCTGGTTTTACAATGTTCACAAACACAAACGTGTAACTTTTCCCTTGGAATCTGCTGAGACTGTGCGTTTTCGCTTCACTGATCTCATGCTAGACAAGACCCCACTTTACATGTCGTGACCGATGTAACGCTTTTCTACCAGCAGGCATTTAAAGTATTTGCAGTATAGATGAATTATGAAAACATTGTAAAGAAAGGAGAATTCATTGTTCTCATGAGAGATAAGACTTCACGTCACATATCATGGTTGATTTAGCACTTGTTCAACAGCAGGCGTGTGTATTTAAAGAATTTTCAGTAAAGATGCATTATGAAAACATTGTGACAAAAGTAAAATTTCCGCATTATCACTGTACGCGCGTGTATTCATTAACCCTTTCTAACATACACACAATCTGCAGCAGAAGACTTTTGCAAACATCTTTGTCAAAAGCACGGAAAATTGCTATAAATTAAGATGTTTTTACTCAATAAAGTCTCAAAAGCGCGTCTGTATGTGAGAAAGGGTTGAACTCCTAAAACTACGTGGAGAGGAAGGGGGTGGGGTCGATGTTAGGGAAGAAGACGCTGTCGAAAAGAGCAATGCTACATGATAGGGAAGTTTTATCAAAAACGCTTTACTCTTTTCCTACAATATTTCCTTTTATATCACAGTAGATGTAATTGCGTTTCCTTGTGTAAATCACATTTGTAAAGCCTAGCGCTGATAGGCCGTATACGGATCATAACTCAATGGCATGTTGTCATGGTAATATTGAAGTACTACTTTTCATACCACGATAACTATACATATAGTTAACCCCTTTCCCGCTATAAGAGACGTAAACCCTTTCCCACATACGACACATCTGCAGCAGACGACTTTAAATATAGTCAGGCACATCTTAAGAAAACCTCAGTGAATGAAAGGTTGATAAATGAATAAGTACATTCATTCGTACATTGCAATTTTTCATTTTGCCACGATGTGTTCATAAGTCGTCTGCTGCACCGGCATCAGCGTCTGTATATGGGAAAAGGTTAACTGAACAGCATTCACGTACACCTTAATGCGAGCCTTTACATGGTCTACGTCTAGCTATGGGTTTTATTGAATAAGATTGTAGGACAAGGAGAAACGAGACATTCCTTCTTTTCTCACAAGATTTTCAAAAGACGTCTGATGCAATTATGTATGCAGGAAGGATCCTCTTTGCCATCAATCAGTACATAAAAGGATCAGACATGTAGCGTAATTCGGCGCTGATAACACAATAAAGAATTATAGGGGTCAATGCGAGTATAAATTTTAAATTGATTATTTTGTGTTTTACGCCGCTTTCAGCACTATTTCAGTTATATCAAGGCGTTTCAGGATGCGTTACCAATGCAGCTGGTCCATTGATCGTGGGCGCCAAGGAGGGCAGCCATTACTACCATTTATAAAAAAGTCTTTGGTATGACCTGCTCGGTGATCAAACCGAAGAACTCCCGCACCCGAGGGGTACGCTCCACCACTACACCACCGAGGTGGTCTAAATTTAAAAACAATCGATGTAAACAAATTAAAACAATGAGCCGTTCTTTCACTGAAATTGTTGAATAATTTCAAACTCTGCTTCATGACCACTATGATAGTTAGCTCGTGTGTTTTTTTTCTGAAACTGGAATCTTAATAACAATGGAAAAACACAGACTTATACTAATATTTTAGAATTGTAATCAGGTTAGTGCCCTTTGTGCATAACAACTATGTTTGTCTCAAAACAAGTGTCTTTTGTGAGTTTAAAAGACATTAACAATAGAGATCGAGATAAATTTCTTTAACTTTAGGCACTGACGTACCGTACCAAACCGTACCGTACCTTTTGTTTGCCTAAACCCACACATATACAATAACGCTTCCTTCTTCAAGAAGGAAGTTTACTACCTACATGCAATATCATGCACTTCCCTCATCTTAACCCAATAGATAATAAACCTTTCAGCCATTGGTGGACGGTGTTGATCCCTTGGTTCAGTTATCATACCTAATTTGCTTTAGATACGTACAATGGCTTGAAACACCCTTATTTAAAAGATCGGTCATCTTGGAGGGCATCAAAAAGTAATTTAGATGCTTGATAGATCGGCGATTTACGCTGTTTTCAACGACTTTGGAGTATTATCACGGCGGTCAGATTTCCTAACGTGTGTGTTTTCACGACTTTCTCGCAACTGTGCTTCCCAGGCAACATTGACTGTTTGGTGGACAACGATTGACGCTTTCTGTCATCACCAATCGGACAGAATGACCTCATATTTACCGGACAGAATGACCTCATATTTACCGGACAGAATGACCTCATATTTACCGATTGAGCCTTCCTGTATCGACTCAAAGTTTCTTGGGACAATTGTTTTTCAATTAGTTACTTAGATAAAAACCTACATTATGGTCTCGCCTTAATGTATCGACCAAGATCAGCCTGCGCAGTCCTCTCAGACTGATCCGGGCCGACACATTCCGTCTCAGGGGGATATAGAGTAATGATTCCCGAAACAGAAAATCCAC
Source organism: Clinocardium nuttallii (assembly GCA_031471495.1). NCBI lineage: Eukaryota > Metazoa > Mollusca > Bivalvia > Cardiida > Cardiidae > Clinocardium > Clinocardium nuttallii. Next base: position 5,346 of record JAUELF010279313.1, on the reverse strand, counting down.
AGGAGTCCACAATTGGTTTTCTCGCAGGACGGCTCATTTGTGTTTCGCGTTGCTCCCAGCCATATTTCAAGTATATGACGAAGTTTCCTATATTGATAATTTACCAGTATTTCCTGCATTCTTTATTCTGACACCGATGCGGCTAAGAGGGAAGCCGTTGCTACATTGTTTTAAGTGTTTGCTATAACACGACCGAAGGTCGAACCCTAGCATTCCGCTCATGAGAGGGACGCTCTCGCCACTACACCACGGAACCGGTTACGTTTATTTATGTTAACCCTTTCCCACATGGAACAAATCTGAAGCAGACGACTTCGAAAACGTCTTGGCAAAATAAATCTCCATGAATGAGAGTTAGATTAGTATTAGATAGAATTGAAACATCACGGCAAAGGGAGGAATTTCTCTATTTATTCAATTTCTCCTTTTGTCACACAGTTTTCATAAGTAGTCTGCTATAAAGGCGTCAGAAAGCGTCTGTGTGTAGAAAAGGGTTTAAGCTGACTAATCGTCACATGAATGCCATTCCCAACTGTGGCCTGTATTTAGAGCAATGGTTATAGGGAAAACACCTATTCGTGGCGTACGTTTGATCAATGGTTAGCGAATAACCCGATACTGACGTGTGTCGTTCGTACTCTTTCTGTGAAGATAAATTTTGAAAACATTCTGACAAATAAAATAATTGCTCAACACGAGCAATTTCTCCTTTTGCCAAAATGTGTTGGGTTTTTTTCAGTAAATATATCCTCATTCCAAAGTCTAGTGTTGCAGATCTGTTGTACGTTGGAAAGAGTTAAATCGCTTACTATTACAGGTGTATGAAAGAGACACAAAACATTAGGTTTACGTTCTTTTTGATACAGTGCTAAAGATCGGCTTGAAATGATACGGACCGACACATTCCGTCTCAGGGAGATAAAGGTAAATAGTAATGACTCCTGTAAAAGAACATCCACAAGAGTCGAAAAGTGTCTATCTGGATAAGCCTGCGCGGCATCCTAAGGCTGATCCAGGTCTATGCTTTACGCAGAGTCCACACTGTTGGTTTTCTCGCGCTCATATCACAGTTTGATTTTTGAAATATGAATTAAAACAAATGTGTCAATTAAATGAGCCGCAACATGCCGAGTCCCGGTAGCTCAGTCGGGCGGGCTCTCAATACAGGGGTTGTGGGCTCGAATCCCGGCTGGGCCAACTTTCTTTCGGACGTTTGACAAAAGTCAATGAGACATGCGTCATTCGTCTTCCACCACTGGGTGACATAAATGGTGAAGGTATTTTTGACGTAAATCACTTCGGCCTAGAGTTTTAGCTCTGTGTGACTTTTGATTGTTCGGTGTAATACATGTACGACGCGTTAAACAATGTGTCAGTATCACAGTGGTCCCTTGGTACGCTACACGTACTACTGGTCCATTTATCCTGACACCTGCCAGTTAGTCGTAATGCTAACCGCGCAACCTTGCAGCCATTACTACCAGTTTTAAAATATTTGGTAGTTGTTTGTAAAAGGTGCTGAACTCCAGATTGTGATCAAAAGTTTGAAATGGTGAAACTTCTGCCAATATTGCTAATAGTGACAAATAAGTAGGTTCTCTAAGCAGTTCAGAACTAGTTTTGCAGTAAGTATTGAAAATTTGTCAATTGAAAGTCATGAAAATGTGTAAAAATTGGCTTAATGGGTATGTATAAATCTGAACGACAACCAGTAACTACCATTCTAAAGTCCGCTTTCAAGGCTGACATGACATTCTTACCACTTCATCACTGAGACGGTGGTCCTTGGTCCGATCTACTTCAAGAATATTCACCGCCTCTGTGGTGTAGTGGTAAAGCGTCCGTTTTGGGTTTTGGAGATCGCGGGTTCGATCCTGAGTCGGATCATAACTGACGTACATACAACAGATTGGTTGGGTTTTAACGCTGTGTTAACAATTTCTCTGTCATATCACGGCGGCCAGTTCACCTACTCATGTGATTCTTGGTTTTTCTCAGACCAGTACTCCACACAACAATCTTCCCAAGCAACTGGCTGCTATTCCACCTAGACTAAACTCATCGGTGAAAGACAAATGACGCATGTCGTATTGACTTTTGTCAAACGTCAGAAATAATGTTGTCCGGGATTCGAACTCACAACCCCTGGATTGAGAGCCCGCGTCGCTACCGACTGAGCTATCGGGGCACATACGACGGATAAACTATCAGGTATCACTAAATGTGTCCACGTGACATAAAAATAAGTTTTAAAAACATGCACGAAATTTACATCATAATGTAGGGAGTGTTTGTTTGCTTCTTAAACCCTTTCTCATATGTAAGCACACGCGTTATGGTGTCTCTGCAAAACACGACTTTTGAAAACAGTGTGACAAAAGGAAAGATTGCTTTCGATGAGTAATTTTTCCTGTTGTCACAATATTTCCAAATATTCATAAGTTGTCTGTAGCAGATTTGATGTATTAACGGAAATGGTTAATTATCACATCAAAGCCCTTCCCATATTTGATCAATAACCACTTAGCAGAGTTCTAGATAAGGAGGAGTAAACAGATCTTTCTTCCATGATATCTATGTAAGCACTCGCTCAAGCCAATGTTGTGGGTACTCAAAAGAATTGTCTCACTGAGACGATTCATTTGAGTACCCACAATATAGGTTTTGGAGGTCAAATAAGGATTGTAGAGCATGCAAAAGGTTATTACAATAACACTTATTCCGTAAATTCGAGCATCTAGTCAAATAATCAATTTTGTCAAGTCATTGTACATATAATTAGGAGACTTTAAATGATAAGCGAACCAATGTAGACCTAGATTGGAATTCACGAACGTGCAGACAGATCTTGGTTGATTTTGAATGCTATAGGTATTAAAAGTAATGTATAAAATGATACGAAAATGTCTATCCCGGGATAGGTGTAAAGCAGGGAATACCCAAGTAGACAAACTGTTGTATATCACATGTGAAAATTGAGTACAACGTTCGTTTTAATCTTTTCTAAACGAAAGCATATATCTTACACTTTAATCTCACTCATGTATGTGATTTAGCGTTTGATTTGTTTCGGTGGGGAAATTATATTAGGTATTTGGTATGCCATGACCGGGGATCGAACCTGCGACATCCCGTACCTGAGACGGACGCCCGACCACTACACCGTCCAGGCGGTACTCTTTTAAAATAAAAATCCCCATATGTGAACTTTCTTAGCTCATACATAAATGAGCCGTCCTGCGAAAAGAAAATATCGACAAGATCAGCCTGCACTGTTCGTGCAGACTGATCCGGGTCGACACATTCCGTCTCAGGTGGATAAATGTATAGAGTAATGATTCCTGAAATAGAAAATCCACAGGAGGTGAAAGGTGTCAGTCTGGGTTAGCCTGCGCGGCATGCTTAGGCGGATCAGGATCGACACTTAACGCAGAGTCCACAATGTTGGTTTTCTCGCGAGACGGCTCAAAAACATATTGCATCATGCCTGTTGTTAATATTACTCCATTTCGTTGGTGTAATAAAAAACTGATATTCAATCGACCGACGACGACGTATATTCGTTTTGATGGTTTGCTTAATTCACCATTCGTGACAAAACATAAATGTTAACTATTTTACACGCCGCATTGATTGATCTGGTATAGTGTCTAACGGTTTGAAAATAACCTATAGGAACATTTGAGTGGAATCCTTTGGGTTACATGTACAATGTACAAGCCTTTTTTGAAATGTTCATTGATGGCTTTTCCTAAATGAGTCAGCTAATGGAAAAATGTTCAAGATGACATTTTAGATCAGTGTAGATTCAGATCAGCTAGTCCATCAGTCTGTCCCGTCTCATTATAATCTACACTAGTTTGGGGAAAGCTTCAAACAAGCCTATTTATGTAATATGTGAACAGTTTAGATATTGGTCGGGCTGTGTCTAGTGCTGAAGGATTATTATACAATCCTTACTTCAACCACTTTTTACCGCCTCGGGTGCGGGAGGTCATGGGGTCAAACCGTGGTCGGGTCATACCAATTCTTTAAAAATGGAAGTAATTGCTGCTCCCCTTGGCGCCCAGGACTGTAGGGTAAGCATTGCGCTACTGGCTGATGTAAAGATAAATGGACCAGTAATACTGGTAACTTACCCAGGAAACGCCGTGATATAACTGATTATTTATGTAAAGCGGCGTTAAACACAATCGATCAATCTATCTTACGTTGGTAGTCCCTGACAGATTGAGTATGTCGGTCTAGTAATTAAAAAGCCATGTGTTCGAATCTCCGGTGTATATATAGTCATTACAAAACTAACTTAGTACAAACTTTGATCTGATTCATTTAAAGATATTGGGAATGCAGTTATTTTGTGTCCCTACATGCATCGTATATCAACCAAAATTGTGAACTTTGAAATAAGCGGCCTTTGCAAACAATGCAGATTCAGTCGATACGCCTCGTAACAATATCACAATGTCATCTTGGCCGTTCTTGGCTGCAAGAGGTTATACAGTATTACGTTTATAGATGTTATGGGGTTTTCTTGTATGTGATTTCATAATTTGAATGCAGCTTCTTTGCATGATATCATACATGTTCCATACTGTTGGTTTTCTCTCGGAACATCTCTTTAAACCATTTATTTTTATTTTTTCTCGGAAAACATTCTTTAAAATCATTCTTTAACTAGTGTGTTTGTCACGATATGAAATTGAAATTGAATTTGTATTTGTATTTGAAATTGAATTTGTATTTGTATTTGAAATTGAATTTGTAGTTGTATTTGAAATTGAATTTGTATTTGTATGTGTAACAACGATGTACTTATGTTGTACAAGTTGAAATAAAATATCTATCTATCTATTTAAAATGTATATCATCAATAAGGGACTTCGGTGATCTAGAGTTAGCCTTTTTTAAATCGGGAATAATGTAATACGTTATGGTCCTAGGGATGATGTAATCCTTAAAGTTGGTGCCATATTTGTATTTCCTATTTGACATGCCAAATTCATGGAGTATTGTCTTAAGATCTCTTCAAGACATGAGTTATGGAGAATAGTTCTACCAGCTTTTCGGTCACCTACACTTTAATTCATGTAGTATTGTCATTAAGATCTCTTCAAGACATGCGTTATGGAGAATAGTTCGACCAGCTTTTCCGTCACCTACACTTTAATTCATGTAGTATTGTCATTAAGATCTCTTCAAGACATGCGTTATGGAGAATAGTTCTACCAGCTTTTCCGTCACCTACACTTTAATTCATGTAGTATTGTCATTAAGATCTCTTCAAGACATGCGTTATGGAGAATAGTTCGACCAGCTTTTCCGTCACCTACACTTTAATTCATG
>JAUELF010279312.1:0-19495 GCA_031471495.1 Clinocardium nuttallii | reverse complement strand
TAAGTGTCTTTATAGGGTGGTGGGTGGGGTTTCAAGAAAAACATGCACCCCACAAGTACTCTCTCATGCGGACGGACGCACTGACGCACGGACGCACTCACGGACAAATCGGCACGACATAAGCCCTTCTGGCCTCTGGCCAGTAGAGCTAAAAATGAATGGTGGAATTTATTGAGCAATTGGATATGTTGACACATATAGTTACCTTTCTGGAATAAATTATTTTTGTTTTGGAATCTTTATTAGGAAAATAGAAATGATGAAATACGCTCTTATGTTTTTAAGTATTATTTAGCGTTATACATCTTTGCTGAAACATTCAGGACGGATCGTGCAACAGGGAAGGTCCATACAAGCATGCGCATCCGCGCGGTCAGAACATGATCTACCATGTTCGTCGTCTAGTCGATCAAACAAGCATCATTGGAACCTCTAGAGAACGGTTATGACAAAACACTGACTAAACAGGTATGTGATTTGATCAAAACTATTGTGTTACTAGAGGTTATGAGTTCGAAAGCCACTTGGCAAATATTCTTTTCGACGCTTAACAAAAGTCAATGAGATAAGCGTCATTCGTCTTTCATCAATAGGATAACAGTTTACATATATGTTGAAATGTACCAAGTTGCTTGGCATGACTTGTTTCCGCTTCCGGTCTAGAAGGTAGGGAAAACAATCGTGAGAGACGACATTTGAAAAGAAAGGATTCATTGCTGAAATTAGAATGGATTAATGTCGGTGTTATGTGTTTTAGATGTCTAAGATCATTGTTTAGTATATTAATAAGAGCGAAACCTCTTACAAGGAGGGTAAGGGTAAAAGGGACTCCTCGAGACTTATGAGTCATTTGTTCAAATCAAATAAGATGGCGGACAAGCCATCGAGTAAGAAATCGCCTTCTTCGCCGTTGATCTCCAAGATGGACAATATGATGGAAATGCTGAATTCACTGAACAAAGGGCCGGATTGATAAAACAATGCGATAAAAGGGGACATTGAATGGCATTTTTATCAGGGAAAACAAAAATGATGAAATACGCTCTTAGGTATTTAAGTATTACTTAGCGCTAAGTATCGTTGGTACAACATTTGGGACTATAAAGGTCCATATAATCATGCGCATCAACGCAGTTAGATCATGATCTTCCCTGTTCTATGATTCGCCTAATATACAATCATGTAAAGCTATATATATCCAACATCAACAGCTATGTTTAGATTATATATCGCTTAATATACACTCATGTAAAGCTCTATATCCAACATCAAAAGTTACGTTTAGATTATATATCGCCTAAAATACAATCATGTTCAGCTCTATATCCTAAATCAACAGTCACGTTTAGATTATATATCGGATAATATACAATCATGTAAAGCTCTATATCAAACATCAACAGTTACGTTTAGATTAGATATCGCCTAATATACAATCATGTAAAGCTCTATATCCAACATCAACAGTTACGTTTAGATTAGATATCGCCTAATATACAATCATGTGCAGCTCTATATCCTAAATTAACAGTCACGTTTAGATTATATATCAGATAATATACAATCATGTACAGCTCTATATCCTAAATCAACAGTTACGTTTAGATTAGATATCGGATAATAAACACTCATGTACAGCTCTATCTATCCAACATCAACAGGTACGTTTAGATTAGATATCGCCTAATATACAATCATGTACAGCTCTATATCCAGCATCAACAGTTACGTTTAGATTAGATATCGCCTAATATACAATCATGTAAAGCTCTATCTATCCAACATCAACCGTTAGGTTAAGATTAGATATCGCCTAATATACAATCATGTACAGCTCTATATCCAACATAAACAGTTACGTTTAGATTAGATATCGGATAATAAACAGTCATGTACAGCTCTATATCAAACATCATCAGTTACGTTTAGATTAGATATCGGATAACAAACAGTCATGTACAGCTCTATATCAAACATCATCAGTTACGTTTAGATTATATATCGGATAACAAACAGTCATATACAGCTCTATATCCAACATCATCAGTTACGTTTAGATTATATATCGGATAATAAACAGTCATGTACAGCTCTATATCCAACATCAACAGTTACGTTTATATTAGATATCGGATAATAAACAGTCATGTACAGCTCTATATCCAACATCATCAGTTACGTTTAGATTATATATCGGATAAAACAATTATGTAAAGCTTTGATTCAACATCAACAGTTACTTTCAGATGAGATATAGTTTCATAAAAAATAGTGTAAATCTTTAGATTTAAATTCAACAGTTACGTTCAGATGACTGATCGCATAATAAACATTATGTAAAGCTCTAGATTCAACATCAACAATTACGTTTAAACAGTATTTCGCATAATAAAACAATCATGTAAAACTCTATATTCAACATTAACATTTACGTTAAGATGAGATATCGCATTAATAACAAATCATATAAAGCTTAAGTTTCAAAATCAACAGTTACGTTCATATCAGATATCGCTTTATAAACAATTATGAAAAGCTCTAGATTCAAAATCGACAGTTATGTCCAGATCGCATTATAATCAATGATGTTAAGCTCTTAATTAAATCAACAATTACGTTCAAATGAGATATCACATAGTAAACACGCATATAAAGCTCTAGATTCAAAATCAACAATTAGTTCAGATGGGATATCACATAATAAACACTCTTGTAAAGCTCTAGATTCAAAATCAATAGTTAAGTTCAGATGGGATATCACATAATAAACACTCATATACAGCTCTAGATTCAAAATCAACAGTTAAGTTCAGATGGGATATCACATAATAAACACTCATATAAAGCTCTAGATTCAAAATCAACAGTTAAGTTCAGATGGGATATCACATAATAAACAATCATGTAAAGCTCTAGATTCAAAATCAACAGTTACGTGCAGATGAGATATCACATAATAAACACTCTTGTAAAGCTCTAGATTCAAAATCAACAGTTACATTCAGATGGGATATCACATAATAAACAATCATGTAAAGTTCTAGATTCAACACCAACAGTAACGTTCAGATGGGATATCACATAATAAACAATCATATAAAGTTCTAGATTCAACACCAACAGTAACGTTCAGATGAGCTACACCCAGAGAAACTCAATTACTTAACATGTTTACAAGTCATATACCTTGAATTTTGGTTGCCTTGACATTCACCTTTACATTAGAGCTATTAAATTCTCATTATGCACTATGATTTAATTGTTACACATACAATTGCGGAAACTTAACATCATTAATTCTTCCTCATAATATAACAACGTTATCATGCGTGCACAATCGAGTGAGATTGTCAATTTTTCACTAACATATAAATGAAATATAATAGTTACTTTATTAAATCATATCGTCGTTATTGAGCAATGAATCCAAGTAAGTTAGATTGGTGTCGCTTGTATACCAGTTGGATAGGAATACATTTCTTTTTTCGCCATACTTCGGGCAATGAAATAAAACATGAAATTCACATTCAACAATATTTGTGTTTTTAATTTTGAAAACAACACGTGCATATTCTTTATTCACGATCAATAATGCAGAGGCGACCTGCTTTGATGACACAGACTGACATTATGAAATAGACAATATCAATAGTAAATTATTTAAATAGACATACACTCAAAAATGGTTTCTGCTTAAGTCAGAGTTGGTATCAATGAAGAAACGATCCCCTGTAATATGATTGGTTTATGTAGCAAGAACTCACCGGGCACTCGCAGAATTAGGACAAATTGCAAACACAAACGGTTTCAATTATTCAAGTTCGTTTGATTATCAGGGCGTTTCAAGGTATTTGAAAATAAAATTAGCGCTTCCTTCCTTGGATCTCTTGATTGCGGAAATACTAAAAACCACTACGTTCCCGGCGGAGGAATAACATTTCCTATAGTAATGATAATTTACAACAAAAACAAATGAAGTGTAACGGAAATATGTTTGTAAACCGGAACAAACACAATTTAATCAACCACACATCGATATTTTGTTTCTTTCTCTTTTATTTTCTCCATGACATTTAATTTTACTGCGTTGAGAAATGTATTATTTGACAATGAATGCCATGCTCTAGATTGACTATTACATGCATATGCCCAAGACAGCCAATTGTGTTGGAAATACTTCAGTAAAGGCGTTTTTGACATTGAAATATTTACATATTTCATAAATGATGTCGGTGTTACCGGGTTGATGTGATCAGATTGCGCTTAGACACCGAACACTCGGTCGACAAACCGTGTGATGTACCAACGTGCCTTGAATCACATGATCGTGAAAGTCGCACATTTACCTCAAAAGCAAGCTGCCAGTATCTCTTTACTCTCTAAAACTAAATTATCATTACATCTTTGTCAAAGATTTTTTTAAATTACTCGCAACCGTTCCGCCTGTTTCACGAGTTGATATGGCAATTGTATAAGAGGGGAATACGCATGACCCACGTCTGGCTATATTCGGTGTCTTATTAACATTGACCTTCAGTAACGAGAGCATGTACATGTGCATTGACGTCAGGCTTTTTAGTTTTTCTAGTTTCTTGTGAAAAGATGCTTCCTAGACTAAATTTCATGTAGACGGAATGTGTTAAGGTTCTTCTTTGACTGTGTTGATGCATAGACTGGTCTCAGTCTTCAATGTACGCATATCCATAACGATCATTACATGAACAGGATTGCTTTTTTAAATGGCCAAACGATTAAGATACACAAAGTACAAATACTTGGTCACAACGGGGAGATAACGTTCACTGCGACAATCTGTATTGTGCACTCGAGATATGTTATCTGCGTGATCGGACCATTTAACATGTCAACAATTCGCTAATTGATTGGCATAAATCTTGCATAGTTGGACGATTTTCTCGCCGTTCTGTTTTAATCGACATAACACATAACCCGACCGTATACAAACACATTAGAAACTCATTTGAATAAAAACTACATGCACTTTTTATTTATATATGTGTTTTCAAGGTTAAACATTTGCTCGGTTACTGTTATATGAAACTGTACTTATAAAGAGAATCATTCAAGCCCACCACATCGTCTTGTTATCAGTGATGTATAACAGAAACAACTCTTATTCCGGGCGTAGGAGTTTGTTAATCCCAAACATATAACAAATCTGCAGCGGACGTCTTAGAAAACATCCCCGTACACATATGGACAATCTCTTCAGAGGGAAGTATACTTAATTAATTATTGAAGAGAGTTTAAACTGTTGTAACACATTGAACAATTGATCTTTATGAGCATGTGTTTCATTTGTCGATATGTTTTCAAAAGTCGTCTGCTGCAGAGGGGTCTCCATATGGAAAAGGGTTTATTAAATAAAAAACAATAATGATAAATCAAATACCACGTGTATATAGTCAGTAGCTGTTGATCATATTTGTTCTAAAGAGTCTTACGGGATATTTATGTCATACAAAATGGCGAACACGTTTAAGATCTAGAAAAGACTAACCGAACGATACAAACTGGTCTTGTTTTACACTGGTCGCAACGTCCGGAAGAATAGTTTCGAGGGACTCCACATTCCCTACAAATTATATGTATCTTAAGGTGCTTCCTACTTACGAAAAAACACAAATAATAATGTTCAATTCGGGCTTTTTGCATGACCAATAAACGTTTGGAATTCGTATTGTTATCGTCTATTATTAAGTACGTAAACTAATAATAAATATACATAAACATTTTATACACATTTAACATTTAAGTCATTTGTTTTAGTGAGTTCGTAAGAATATAAATGAAAGAAATGTATTACATATTTCTATATATATAAATTTCGATTTAAATATAATGACTAGATAACGAAAGTTTTTAATCCGTGTATTTTGCATGACCATTATTTCATACATATCGAATGTGGCAGCCCCCACAGGGAACCGCCATCGTGTTTCTTTAAAAAACAACTCATAGGTTATTGATTGTTTCATGCGTGTTAATCATGAACGAAAAACTCCATTTATTTAGTAATCTCCATAGACACGCCATTTAAATTCAACAAGTCAGCATTGTTACTACATTCAAGTATTAAGTTGTGTCTTTTGGCCAAATTTCACAGACACTAAATTAGCGGTATCGCCCCTATATCGTACTGATAGTAAAGGCTTCTTTTCTTTTCGCTTAAGATGGCGGGGATAACATTACGACATATACATCAGTATCAGGGTAATGATATCCGTAGTGCTGCATCGTTACCATGGAAACGTCGTTATATGAGCCGTCCCGCGAGAAAACCAACAAAGTATTCTCTGCTTAATGTATTGACCCAGATCAGCCTGCGCAGTCCGCGCAGACTGATCCTGGTCGACACATTCCGTCTCAGGGGAATAGAGCTATAGAGTAATGATTCTTAAAACAGAACATTCACAGGAGGCGAAAAGTGTCTATCCGGGTAAGCCTGCGCGGCATGCTTAGGCTGATCCGGGTCGACACTTTACGCAGAGTCCACAATTTTGGTTTTCTCGCGGGACGGCTCATATACAGAAATACTGTTGAAAGCGTCGTAAACACCATTCAAACAAATAATAAAAGCGCCCAAGTCATTGGATTCATTGAAAGTGAAATGGGGATCAAATACCATGTTTATTACAAGAAACACGACAAAGCTCATCAATGAGAATATGTGTTCGTAATAAACGATACAAATTAAAAATCTATAAAGGATACACTTTTTGTATTACTTGAATAATTGTTCCATAATATTTTATTCAAAATTGCTTCCTACCATATGTTTCACGTCATGATGACAATATTCTATGAGAATTAAAGGAAAAAACAACCAACTATTCAATAGCGCCTCCATAAACAGCGAATGGCTGTTATTGGGGGACACACACTTAAGAATATTGTCTGGAATAGTCTGATAGGGAAAACCTGTAGCGCGGGAAGGAAATCAGCCAACCGATCGTTTAGGAGTAATAACGAGTAATGACGATTAATAAACAGATTTAATTACAATTCTGTATTATTGTTAAAATTATGTTCAAATAATTTCGGATTATATTAATAACTAAATGTATTTAATAAATACGTGAACGACATATAAAATGGAGTACGATGGGAATATAACGGATTTATTCGACCCTGATACGGATTTAATTGGATTACTATATAATTCAAGTGATATGACTTTTAACGCGACAACATCTCACAAGATATTATTGTATAACCCCCTTTTCCGAGTGATTTCAGTTTGTATTAATATATTTATTTTCCTTGTGGGAATGATTGGAAACATTCTGGTGATCATCGTTGTAATTCGGACGAAGACAATGCACACGACAACCAACTGCTACCTGATTAGCCTCTCGGTTGCCGACTGCCTGGTGCTTCTTTCTGCGACGTTGCCTGCCATACCAGAAACGTTCTTTCAAATAAACGAATGGCCTTTTGGCAGGACAATGTGCTCCGTCCTGGTCTTCTTGCAATACCTCGGTGTTGATATGTCATCTCTGTCAATAACCGCTTTCACCGTTGAAAGGTACATTGCCATATGTCATCCATTAACATCCCAACATGTTTGTACCGTAAAGCGGGCAAAACGGATTATAGCTGGTTTATGGTTATTTGGACTGTTATACTGTTCGCCATGGCTTGGTCTTACAGTTCTGAATTCTCAAAAACGTAGTAACACAGAAGTGGAATTTTGTGATTATCGTTTGACTAGAAAGCAGTATCTGGCTATATATTTGACAGATTTTTTCTTGTTTTATATCATCCCGTTGTTGATTGCTGGATTACTCTATGGATTAATAGCCCGGATACTCGTTAAAAGTCATGCACAAAAAGACGCGGGTAGAAACGGATATCCAAGGAAAAACTGTTCCTCTCGTTTAAATGCTGCTAGAATTCAGGTAAATATTGAAAACTATGAATATGCTTTTATCATAATTAACCATCTCACATATACAGCCGCTTTTTGACAACTCTGCAGCCGATAGCTTTATGAAATAATTGTGACAAAATGAGAAATTGCTCTTTTTTACAACTTTTTCAACTCTATTCAATAATAACCTTTTCCTTTATAGAGATATTCCATATTATGCCATGACAATTTCAAAGTTGTCTGCTGCAAATATGTCATATGAAGCAAAGGGTTGATAATATTTATGATTAAGCCATGTTTGGTTATCCCGACCTACTAATTTGTGTAATCCAATACTAATCCAGGATACAATATGGCCAGAAATACCAGAGTTTTTCATTCATAAATACTTTATCACGACAGCTTCATACAACATCTTTATTTAACTCTAGAAATGTATATAAAACTATATATATATATATATAGTTTCAGTATGTGTGATATAGTGTTGAAAAACATACATATAAATACTTGTGTTTACCAGTTATTACCAAATGTATCTACATATACTAAAATCCCGAATATCTAAATATTATTTAACGAAATGTGAAAAAAACGTAGTAGAAATACGAAATATCTATTCGTAAAGGAGTCACATGTTTCACTTTCAGTTAAATAGATAAAATACGCTACAGAAATACAAAATATCTATTCGTGAAAGATGTCACATATTTCACGTTCTGTTATATACCTTATAATATCTTTTGATTTAATACATACTTACCTTTATGATTTTATATCATAATAAGCACAACTTCATTGCAACGTTCTGCTTTATGTTAGCCGCCTTGTAAATGTAGTGGTACATCATCCGCCTCGGGTGCGAGCGCTAACCGGTGCGATCCTGACTTTTGGATTGATAGCAATCGTTTTCCCTCATTGACCCCAAGGAAATGGACCAATACAACTGATAGTATTTCAAGATACATAAAGACTGTTCGGCTAACGGTGTTTTGAGATTGTCCTAAGGCACTAAGTGCTAGTTAAACGCTGTAATTCGATTGTTGGAAACGCCCATCACCTGTCTGAGTCGTCGTTATATTAGAACACTCAGAAGACAACACTGTTTTATCCTTTCTGATCGATCAGGACTGTTCATACATTTTGACACATATAAAAATCAGCATGTGTAAGTATTTTATTTGCCTTAATATTATAAATAAGCGAAATTCTGCAAAAATCAATGGTAAAGTATAAGCAACAAATGTAGATCCAGACTCAGTCAGAGCATCCATGCAGTCTGATCTGGCCCTCTACTGTTCGCCTATGTTTACCTCTAGAGTGCTCTCTAGTTCAGCTGCATGATTGACCCGTCCCGCGAGTAAACCAACAGTGTGGAACGCTGCGTAAAGTATCGACCAGGATCAGCATGCCGCGCAGGCATACCCGGATAGACACGTTTCGCCTCCTGTTGACTTTCTGTTTCAGGAAGCATTACTCTATACCTCTATCCCCCTGATACGGAATGTTTCGGCCCATATCAGTCTGCGCGGAATGCCCAAGCTGATCTGGGTCGATATATAACGCAAGAGGCCACAATGTTGTTTTTTTCGTGGGATGGCTCATATACTTTTTTAAGAAGCAGCATTCATTTAAATCTCAGTACATGAATGCGCAGACATCGCATAACCACATAAAGCTTGGTTTTTCTAGCAACTGCCTCGGTGGTGTAGTCGTAGAGCGTCTGCTTCGGGTGCAGGAGGTCGCGGGCTCGATCACGGGCCGGGTCATACCAAAAACTTAATAGAAAATGGTAGTAAAGACTGCCCTCCTTGGCGTTCAGGGTTGTGCGCTTATCATTACGACTAGCTCACTTTTATCAGGGTAAATGGACCTATATAACTGGTAAATTATTCAGGAAACGACGTTATATAACTGGTAAATTATTCAGGAAACGACGTTATATAACTCGTAAATTATTCAGGAAACGACGTTATATAACTGGTAAATTATTCAGGTAACGACGTTATATAACTGGTAAATTATTCAGGAAACGCCGTTACATAACTGAAAAAGTGATGAAAGCGCCGTAAACCACAATACAAAAAAAATAAAAAATAATAATAGTATAACACGACATATTTGAGTTGACCAATAAATCACGTTTTTTTTTTATATAACAAAACCTGGACATGTAGCCTCGTCAACCAGTTATGCGCCAATATAATGATTTCCCACCGGATTGTCATTGAACGCCTAAATCGCTAATTCTTGCAAATTTAGAACTTTCAAATTTAAAAAGAACGATTCTAAACGTATGACGCTAAATCATTCCGTTTCAGAATACATACTAATACGTTAAACATGGTTGTAACTGATGCCCTCCCTTTGCGATCCGAGTTGCGGGGTTTGCATTACCACTAAGTGACTGGTACAATAAATGGATGCTTACCAGTAAAGAAACCCTGTAATATAACTGAAGAGTTGTTGGAAGTTGCGTAAATACCAAACAATCAATTCAGAACATTTACTGTCTGTTTGATATTATCGATGCTCTGTAAGAATCAATTCAGATACTTCCGGTTATACTTAAAATAAAGGCTAGATTGGCGCAGTTTGATCTGGTTTTTCGCCAATCGACACTAATTCATAAAAGAAAGATGTCAATCAGTGTCCACTTGGATGACATTGCTGCGCAGTAAGGTTTATTTGCAAATGCTCAGTCGGTAGCGACGCGGGCTGTCAATCCAGGCGTTTTAAGTTCGAACTCCAGCTCCAACATTTTTTTCCGACGATTGACAAAAGTTTCTGTGACACGCGTCATTCGTCTTTCACCAATATGCTAACAGTTTAATAGGTAAAACAGAGAGTTGCTTGGAAAGTATGTTGTGTTGAATACTGGTGTTAGAAAGCCAGGAAACGCGTGAAAAGCTGAACTGGCCGTCGTGATATGACTAGAAAAATGTTTAAAACGGCTTTAAACTGCCAAAATAAATTGTTTTCCATAAGGGTGACGATAACGTTATTGTTAGTTTTCCATTTTTTCCCTTTTAATTTCACTATTATTCAATGTTTTCAGCTTAATTAAACTATTATACTATCTTTTTATAGAAATGTTCAGGTTTTTATCACTGTGTTTTCACATTCGTCTGCTGCAGAATTGTTGTATGTAGGGAAGGGTTAAAGAGGACAGTTTTAGATGTTAGTACGTGTCTTTCTACGTTATCTCTACGTGACAATTCGTTTGTGGTTTCTTTTTTATAATTCTTGATTTTGCTGTTAATGAACAATATTTCTGAAAGTGCTAGTGTTGGTGCCTGTAAATATTGCGTCTTATACAATTTACAAATCAACATTAATTCAATTCTGTAGATGAATACTCCAAGAGTAATATTAAATAATAACCGTTTCCAACATACAACATATAACATATGTTTAAAATATTCCAGACCAAAACATGAACACATAGAAATAAACGAAAGTTAAATCGTTGATTAACGTCAACCGGTTGTTGCAAAAAGACACATGCCCCATTGCTTTAGAAAGTAGCTTGCTGCGAGAAATAGTATAGACTGTCCTGCTATGATGCTTGTAATGCCATTCCCAAGTCGAACTGTGCTATTGTACTACATATAACGACACTCAGCGAGAGCAGACCGGGAATCTTCAAATCCATATTATTTTATTGTCGATATCAATATACAATGAAAAACAGCGTTTACAATGAAGTAGTTATTGACCTGTAATGAGGTTGAATTCACATTAACGTCACACGTCATTTGCCAAAATGTCCACGGGGGAAGGTAGCCAGTTGTATAAGTAAAGTGTTTGTTCATCTCAGTGTAACATCTATTAAAGGGGCCAGCCATTTCTTTCTTATGAGACACTTTTATCCTGAACACATTAGAGCCGCCCGCGAGAAAACCAACATTATGGAATCTGCGTAAAGTATCGAACTGGGTCAGCCTAAGCATGCCACCCAGGCTAACCCGGACAGACAATTTTCGCCTCGTGTGGAATTTCTGTTTCAAGAATCATTACTCTATACCTCTATCCCCATAATACGGAATGTGTCGACCCGGATCAGTCTGCGCGGACAGCGCAGACTGATCTGGTCGACACATTACGCAGATGCCATAATGTTGGTTTTCTCACGGGACACAGCGTTGGCGTTTTAGATCGCTTGATAATTTTATGTGTTTGACGTTGGAAGTAGTGTGCTGCTTTCATGACATAAAGATCTGACATTTTATCTGTCTCCTTTCAAAAATAAAATTTAAATGTGCCAACCTCATTTTTTAGCCTCTCATAATTTCAAATAAATGTATTCTGTTTTACAAGTTGCAATAATCATAGATAAATAAAACTGTTTTGAAGCAATTCAGTAAATATCGTTGGTCCCGATTTCACATAATGAAAAACATGAATAGAAGAAGTTTAAGCAATAAACAAAACCGTTAATTGATTACGAATTTTTGTTTAATAAACATAATTGTTTTTGTGTTGCTTATCAGTCTAACCAACACATAGACCAAGTCTATATAACAAAAATCAATTATAGTATCCGTTATATTTTTATTTTAATTTTTTATTTAGCCTAAACATCGAATTTTCATAAACAGTGTTACACATGAACTCGTACGTAAACGAAGATGTTATATGTTGAAATTCATATAATTACTATATTTCAACATCTATATTTCGGCCTCCAAAGTTGATGGACAGAAGCATTCACAAAACTGTGGAGTACTAAATGAATATTTAGACATCAGAAAGCAGTGACACACTTCTCAATTGACTGATAATACAAAACGATGGGAGAACAGAAAGAAAGTAATGACGTCAAAGTACTACTTCATGTAGATATCGCGAAGTTGGAAGGCTCTACGATATATCACAGCAACATGTTTAAACTGCGTCTTGAAACCTCGTTGGTGTAGAGGTAGAGCGTCCGCCTCGGTGCGGGAGGTTGCGGGTTCGATCCCCGGTCGGTTGCCCTCCTTGGCATACAGGGATGCGGGGTTCATATAATATTACGACTGACTGGCTGGTGTGAGGATAAATAAACCATGAATACTGATAACTGACACACAGTACACGCCGTGATATAACTGAAAATGTGTTAAAAGCGGCGTTAACCACCAAACCATCAATTAAACCGCGTCTTGAAATTTGGAGTATATTAAATACACTCCGCATTGCCATCCGTTACATATATATTAGTTTAAAATAAGAGGGGCTACACCTCTATCTTTTTTGTCAGAGGGTACGTATAACACTTTCCCACATATAAACGCTTTCCTGGCGCATCAGCAGAATAACACTTTTGAAAACATCGTGGCAAAAGGAGAAATTGCTCACAATTAGCAATTTCCCCTTTTGCCACAATATTTTGACCTCTAATAAAAAAACAATCCTACTTTAAATTAGCGATATTTCACTTATTCACGATCCCTGGGTAGTCTAGGAAATGTGCCTTGCCCAAGGGCAGTCCAAATCTCCGACACTAACCACTCGGCTAAGGTTGGACTCTGTTGTATACAATTCTTGTCCGATGTAAAGGAAATCGCTCCCCTGAGTGTAGTCTCTGGTGCGACTATGTGTATGGACATGCTCGTCTGAGTATATACGGTTCGCATTTGCAAATAGTCTCCTACTGACACCTTAAACCTTTCCCACATACAACATACAACAAATTATCTTCCGCAGACAACTTTTGCATTACATATTATTGACAATAATATGAAACAATTCTGTAAACGAAACAATAATAATTGAATAGAGTTGAAAACAGTGTGGCAAAAGTGAGAGAAAAAAATGCTCAGTATGAGCAATTTCTCCTTTTGTCACAATCTTTGGAAAGTTGTATGCTGTAGATGTATCAACATGCACAATCAAAATGGTTAGGGTAGCTTATTATATATTCTGTTTGAAATTTCATTCTACGATGTACTTTGGAATTGGAATATGTAAACATACACAAGTAATTGCTATCATGGAGTTATGAAACCGATTGATATTTTTGTCTGGCTGTAAAAAGCTTGAATAAATCATACCCAAACTACGTCCATACACAAATTCTTCAACACATTACATGTAATGGTTTCGCTATGATTAAATCGAGGAGAAAATTGGATTATAATCTCAGTCAGAATGTAAATCCGTCTAAATAATCTTAATGGCCTTCAAGTGAGATACATGTAAAAGTTTATTTATTATCAATATTTTATAATTTTCAGCATACATACTCATCTTTTACATACTTTTAATACTTATTATTCTTAGAAGTATAAGTAGTAGTACTAGCACTATTTGTGTTGTTATTATTATTATTATTTTATTATTTTTATTAATTTTTATTATCATCATTGTTATGCCGTTTTTGTTGTTATTATTAGTATTTAAGTAGTTATGTCACAATTGATATGTGATTTTCACATTTTCTTTACAAATCGATAGAAAATACTGCTTTGTACTGTATATTTTCTATAATTATGTTGTTTTATGTCGTTTTATTTTTGGATGAACAAAAATACAGTAGATATTTTGTCACATGACCAAATATCTGTTGAATTGAGAATGATTCAGTTTTTGAGTGAGTTTTAATTTATAATAGCATATTCATCCTTATTTATTGAAATATTTCCATTTCTACATCAAGATACTAGATATAAGCCTTGAACATCTGTACGATTACATATATTCACATAAAACATGTATTGAAGATCTAGATCAAATCTAACAGTTATACTGACAACAATGCTTCCTTGTTTAAAATACATTTTTAATTCTTTCACTGCTGCCAAATGCCACAAAGTCCAATCTTCATTGTTGACAATAAGAACCACTATAATTTTCGTCCAACGGGAAATTTAAGAAAATATTATTTCTTAGTGGCAAGTTACGAGCTGTCTCACCTGATTCTGCATCGTTTGCAAACGTCTTTAATTGCATTCGCAGCGAAAAGTTAAGTCAAATATATTAAATGCATTTTTTAAGCAAAATCTTACATAATTCAACTCGACAACATTTCTGATGTCTTATTAAAAATTGAATAATACTTATTCATTTTCTTAAAAGCAATAGTTTGTTTAGTAATTTTGTTATAGCTTGTTCCTGTCGGTAGTTACCGACCATTTCTTGTATTGAACAGAACAGGTAATTTATTTTTTCAACTAAAACGTGTTCATAAATAAATATACTATGATAATACTATGGTAATGATGCTAAAAGATACATGTGTATCTATAAATCTAGAATGAATAAGTGGGCCTGTTAATTCAATGATGATGAGGTACTGGGTTTGTTTAATCTCGCAATAAGCTACTATTAAAGGCCTCTTACGATACGTTTCGTATACTGCGAGTTATTAATGCCTAAGCTCAACAAGTGAAATGCCTGTTCTGTTTTGATCTGTTATAGTTCCGATTATGGAAGATTATTTACCAACTGGTGAAGCTATGCATCCTCTGTACGGGGTCCCGAGTTCAAATGTTCTATGTCAGTAGTGCAAACGGTCGGGATTTGTCCTTATAATACACCAAAACCGTTAGCTAAGTATATGAGAAACATATGTTAAATGTTTTTTGTATTTTGAAAAGAATAAGTATCGAGTGCAAAAAAGGATATATAAAAAAGGCACACTGTCTATGAAGGTAACGTACCCAAACGTACATGAATTAAACAATATAACATAACTTGTAGTTAAGATTTTATTCTATTCTATCGGCTAAAATGTGTAGAATTACTCAAGAGATAAAAATGTACATTTTGTATTTTTCACATATTTTCGTTTACACTTTCACGTATGTAACGTTAATAAGTTTGTACGATGTTACTATTACATGTACTTAGACACCCACAGACACAATGATGTATAGAACTATGTTGTTCTGTTAACAATGGGTTTTGGTTAAGATGGACCAATGTAAATATCTATCTATATATCAGTTACAAAATATATTTTCTTAAAGTGACAACATTTCTGTGGTTTGTTGATAAAGTCAAACCGTTCTAAAATCATTTTATTACCAAAGTTTTGTTCTGCTCATAATGTATCTCAGTTTTACAATATTTTGGAAAGCAATATGGAAAGTGTTTTGGAATACGATCATAAAATATCTCGCTTACATAAATGTTGATTCAACTGGTAATGCTTCTGTGATGTGTTCACAAAGTTATAAACGGTCTTTATGCATAGTAAATAACATTTCTAAGATTTGTTAAAATGAATCTCAACATCAAAATGTCCATGTTTTATCTCGTTTCGACAATTATTTTAATTAATATAGTAAAGTTTCTGGGCTATGATCTTATTGTCTTAAGGTTACACAATTTGCTTATTAATATGGTAAAGTTTCTTTGATCTGTTCATTAAATATCTCGGGTACACATTGTATTCTATTTATGTCAAACGCGTATTGTTCAACCTGGTTCAATATGAGTGTCTTCTTGCTATGTTATCTGGCATAAATAATAAAACAGAAAACAGGATAGATTAAACATTGTCATTAATTCAAATAACGAAATATACACATATAGGAAGAAGCCCAGATCAAAATACTCATTTACATATTTAACATAATAATGACACTAATGGGAAAATATGGCATTCAACGTTTCTGGGATTTGTTCATAATAAATTCCGGTTGAACAATATATGTTAACAATATGTCATTTCTTTGATTTGGACATTAAACTATCTCTATTCTGAAATGATATTATTATTAGTAACGTTCCTTGGATTTGTTCATTATGTAGCTCGGTTCGACGATATTTTTTATTAATGTGGTAATCATATCCAAGAAATAATACCCGTAAATTATCTTGTGTAACAAAATAATTTTATTATTATTGTTACTTCACTTGTTACGTTTCAGTGATCTGTTCAAAATCCATCTCGGTTCGACATAATATCTAAATACATGTGACAACGTTTCTGTGATCTGTTCGAAATCCATCTCGGTTCGACTTAATATCTAAATAAATATGACAACGTTTCAGTGATCTGTTCAAAATCCATCCTAAATACATGTGACAATGTTTCTGTGATCTGAACATAACGTATCTATATTCCGAAATGTTTTTATTTATATTGCAACATTTCTGTGATCTGTTCATAATGTTCAACAATATATTTATTAATATAGCCATGTTTCTGGAATATGATCATAAAGTATCTCGGAAACAAACTATTTTTTATTGATATTGTAGAGTTTCTGTCATTACGTTCAACACCATATTTATAATTATGGTAATGTTTCAGGAATATGATCAATAAGTATCTCGGACACAAGTATTTGTATTGAAATTGTAACGAATATGATCATAACATATCTCAGATACAAAATAGTTATATTCTTGAATATTGTAACGTTTCCATGATTATGTTCATAATGTATCTCAGTTCAGCAATAAATGAATCAATATGGTAATTTTTCTGAAATATGATCATAAAGTATCTCAGTTACATGATCATTCTTGTAAGTAAATAACGCATCCATCCTCACTTCAAAATGCAGTGCGTTTTTGTGTAACAGGATAAATATTTATTTGCACGAACAGTCTAATTAAAACAAATCGATGCGGCTGTAGTTAAACATTACTTTTTTCATGAAAGGTTGATTGATTGATTGGTGTTTTACGTCGCTTACAACATTATTTTATAACAGCGTTTGCTGGGTAATTTACCAATACTACTGGTCCGTTTATAATGAAACCAGCCAGCCAGCCAGTCGTTATGCTAACCCCGCAATCCTAGGCGCCAATGGGGGCAGCAATTACTACCATGTTATAGTGTTTGGTATGACCCGACTGGGGCTCGAACTAGCGATTTCCCGTAACTGAGGCGGACGCTCTGCCACTACACCACCGCGGCAGTTTTCAAGAAAGGCCTAAGTGCATAGTTATGAAGAAATAAACTTAGTGTATATGATAACGTTTTATTGGCTAAAGATGTCAAATTAAAACCACTGGCTTTTTGCAAGGTTTCGTTGTACAAATTCGAAGGCGTATTTCCGTAATGATCTAAATAGATGTTAATGCCAACACTATATACATCTGTGTGGACGTCACCCGTCTCCAAGGGGTCTCAAACAAGTCAACTTCGAAGGTGTACTGCAGAAAAGGCTTAATCAGCTCGATATACATTACTAAGTTACCTGTGTTTGGATCCGAGTCGTCTCCAAGGGTCTCAAACAAGTCAACTTTGAAGGTGTACTGCCGTCTAGGTCTTACAACCGCTTTATACAGTACTAATTTACCTCTGTCTGGATCTAAGACGCTCCCAAGGGTCTACTACAGCATGACCCGGTTGGCATGGAAGGTTACGTCTTGCTTACGTTCGTAACATGGTTCCTGGCACAGTGTGGGACAGTGCCCGATCCATTCCGGTGATCTGACCCATTCCAATAGGCAGACGAGATTTGACTTGGCTGCATCAGACGGTTTTTTAAAACATTGTAGGCAAATTGGGAAATTGCTTATAATGAACAATGCCTCTACTGTACGTTTTTATAAAAAGTGTATTTTAATTTTTAAAAAGTTGAAATATATTCCGTCCACACTATGTTTTCGAATTCGTCTGCTTTATATATATCCCATTTGGAAAGGGTTAACTTATACCGCCAAAATTCAACCGAATTTCTGACGCGACTAAGAAAAGACAACCACAATATATGTGTTCGCTTTGAAATGGTAATTTTTTACTTCCAAAAAAACTAATCATGATTTCTTACTTTAAAAAAAATTCCTTTTTCTTTAATTTCTGATTAACAACCCCGAGCAATATCTCGATACATAGTCTAGTAGTATTATGCATCATA
Organism: Clinocardium nuttallii; assembly: GCA_031471495.1. Classification (NCBI taxonomy): domain Eukaryota; kingdom Metazoa; phylum Mollusca; class Bivalvia; order Cardiida; family Cardiidae; genus Clinocardium; species Clinocardium nuttallii. The sequence continues at coordinate 799 of JAUELF010279312.1, read as the reverse complement.
TTCACTGCCATGTGGTACTCTGACCAGTGCCGAGGTGCAACAATCCACGGTGCAGTACGAACTTCAGTCATATAGACAAGGCATGTTACTAAACGACTGAATTTCTCAAATCTCCGCCCGGGTTGTAGTGGTGGAAGAGCGTCCGCCACGGGCTCGGTCCCTCGCGGGTTCGATCCCCGACACAAAATCACCCTCCTTACGTAATAAAACACCAAACAAACAAACAATTTACAAAAAGTTCTCATTGATGCCAACTTTTCCAATTCCAACCCATCGAAAGCAAACGCACACCTTCAGACCGCAAATAGCTCAGTTGGCAAGGCAGTGAAACAATGAGCATAAATCAAAGAGTTCAAGTCCCAGGTCGCCAATATGTTGTCATTGTGAAAAGCGTCATGTTGGCTGCCACAAATTGGTGGTAGGCTAATGAAGCTTGTCACATTGAAGTGTGTCAAACGTCGGAAAGAATGTTGACCGAACTGGGGTTCGAACTCACATTACCCTGATAGTTTAGGATCTAAGAAAACGGAAAATTCTTCCCATCAGGACTGGAACTCTGCGGTATGTTTTTTAAATGGTACCTACATATACTCAGTCTCGCTAGAAAACCAACATTGTGGTCTCTGCGTAAAGTGTCGGATCAGCATAAGCATGCCGCGCAGGCACACCCGGCTAGACACTTTTCGCCTCTTGTAGATTTTCTGTTTCAGGAATCATTTCCTTATACCTCTATCCCTCGGAGACGGAATGTGTCGACCCGGATCAGTCTGCGCGGACAGCGCAGGCTGATCTGGTCGAT